>APFE031298235.1:169441-187322 GCA_000404065.3 Pinus taeda | reverse complement strand
GCTACCCCATCCAAAAGAGGGAGTATCCCATTGATGTTGGAACTGAATAACTTCCTCTAGAACACCATAAATACAGGCATTGGGCCAAGGGAGGGGAGGTTGAAAGCTGAACATTCCAAAGGGTAGATGCTGCTGGAATTAGGACTTCCATTGTGAGCTTGTGAGGAGAGATCACCATCCTTTCTTGTTTCATTTGGAAGTCGGTGAGCTTGTCAAAGTAGAGGAAACTCTTGCTAGACCCTGGGAGGAACTTTCACAACACCAAGGCTCAGGTTGTAATGGTTTCTTTTTTGTTTCCTTAATACAAATAAGTCCATTCTTCTCAATGATTTGTTGTTAATGAATTGTTTCATATACTCCTTGGTCTATATGTTGAATATGCTTTCTTTTATGGAATATTCAGGTGTTATGTAATCGTTTGATTGTTAGTGTATGCAGGTTTCAAAGTGAAGGAGGAGCTCATCTGGATCAGCGAGGCTGGACTGCTACAACAAGCGTTGGACTTGAGGTAGGATCGAAAAACACTTGGTTTCTCATAGAATAATGTATGTTTAGAGAAGGATTGCTCTTAATTGTCTTGTTTGTCACTAGAGAGTCTTAGACTCCTAGGGAGGTTAGTTTTGTCAGCAAAAATAACTCTTTCCACATGACACCTAGCTTGTTGACATTGTCTCCCTCTTTCACTTGTAGATTTATTTTTTATTACTTGAGTGTGTTTGTTTCTTTGGCTTTGTTTTCCGAGTTTTGACACTTTTGAAGTGCTTTGCGTTCCAACTTGGGGACTTTTCTTTGGCCTCTTTTCGATTGCTTTGCTTTTTGGTTTGGTTTTTTGGTCAAAAGTTCTATAAGTTTGGGGTTTTTGTATCTAATAATTTAGTGAGAGGTGCATTATCATAGGTATTCGTGCATTGTGAAAAACTCTTACCATTATGTATTTATAAATCATTAAAGTGAAAAGAAGAATTTGCATATAGTTGCATCAGGTTTACTAACAAGCGTCATTCACACCATCTAAGTTTCATGTCGTATCCCAATTGTGTAAACAATAACCACTTAAAAACATCAAGATAATAAAATCGATTAGAATCTTTTTACTAGTACACCAACGTAGCTTAGGCTAGGGTCTTGGAGATAGGTGTGTGAGTCAACTACTCCAAGACTACAAAAAAACTTAACAGTGTGTGGTAGGGAGACAAATCCACTTGCAGTAGTGGGATCTTGGGAGCCCTTCTAATACGAGGGTCAATCATGAGGTCAAACTTGGGTTGAGCTAGGTGACATACCCCACTGCGCTTAGTTTCAGGTGCCGCGGATTGAAAAATTTATACGTATTACAAACAATGTTATTAACATTTTGCTGTAGCACTTGGGGGCCACCTACGAGGAAACTCTCAAGGGGATTTAGACTTAGCTATCCTACCCTTGTGTGTGAATTTCGCTGATGATTGTCCCCCCAGGATGTATTATTTTTGGTGGTAACCTTAGTGGCCAATTTTTTTAGGGCTCGTACATAGGTGCAGAGTCAGGTTTGTATTCTCTATACCGGAGACAAATATTGGTCATATTCTCTCAGTCCTCTTAGGGGGTGCCCCAGGGCTAATAAGAGCACTTGGACCGAGTTCGCAGCTAAAAGGATTGGGAAGCAGGTCGCTAGTATAATTCTCCCACCACCATCATCTTTCTATTTGTTTTTCTTATGTAACTACCAATTTGGACTTTTCTAATGTGTGTTGTTTGGTTCGAATCAATAATATTGGCCTTAGGGTGTTTGCACTAACATAATTGTGGTAATCTATAATTTTTCACTATGGCTAAATATAGTCATTTTCAGTCACACCCTATTCACAGTTTACCTCCTGAATGAGGTGGAATTTCTACTCCTACACGAAGAGTTCATGTCAGTGCTCAAGACCTTGACAAACCCATAGTTATGGAGTCTATACGTGTTCTTTCTGGTAGCGATTTGATTTCTATTAAAACATTGGCAGATGACTCAACTTCTCATGCTAATCCACTTTTGACCGATCCTTTGGGACCAAAGTAATTGCGTCTGAACCCAAACAATTCAACTCTTGCTTACACATACATGTCTGATCTGAATTGGATCATTATATTGTTTTTCATCCATCTCTATGCATTTGGAGTGGAAAAAGTGGAGGAATCAACTCACGAGACCGTTTTTACTGGTGGGACCCAGTTTGGTGAAATGGGGTCTGAAACATTTCGGGAGCGTTTCGAGGCATCAAACAATGTTTTTTAGGGGTAAAATTTTTCCACTTTGGCGCAACATATTTTCATGTTATTCTACACATAGGCCTTTCCAACAACGTAAGAAGCACATCAATTATAGTTCGTATGCAAAAGTTATGGCACTCAAAAGTTCACCTTCCTGTTTTCAAACCTATAGTTCGGGAGGATGTCGCGTCAACCCCACATTGTTCATGGAAAATAGGCTAGCCACATGTTAATGATGTAAAATAATCTAGAATAGTCTATTTTGTAACTCTAGTTAAGAGTTGATGTAGTCAAACTTAACCACTAGTAGGCTATTGAGTTGTTTTATAACTGGGCCACTAGGAGGAAGAGGCATTCCATTCTTTCGAGAGAATTTTGTTCCATATCTGAGCAAAGAAAGTAAGGAGAGTAGGAGGTAGAGCACACAGAGAAGATTTGTACATTGTAGCAGCCCATGAGCCACATGCATTACTTCTTTGTAGCTGCAGTCATATTTCCAGATAGACAAAGAGAGCGAAGCGACCTCACCTTCCAGCTGGGTTTTCTCTCGAAAGGGTTTCTCAGAGAACATATCTTGCATCTTCTGTGTGTGTGAGATTATTTTTTCATCCTATACTTTTATACTTGATTTACTTTTATATGCATGCACTAATTACAGTAAAATCTATAGATCTAGAAATTAAATAAAACTGTAATAGTGTAGAATCTTAGATTTTTAATATAATATTATCAAATTTGTTGTGACGAACTGTCTAGTCGAATATTTGCGACAATTTACGGATCATTGGGTATAAGAGCAGGTTTATTTGGGTATTTTGTGGAGGTTGTAAGGATTTAGATTGGCAGGACTGAAAATCGTAAACCCTAATCATGGGTGACGAATCTGTAAATGAACCTTGTGATCCTGTAGACGCGAGGTTTTCACGGCTCGAACAACAAGTCACAGATATGAACAAAAATTTAAACCTCCTCATGGCAGCCCTAAGAAAACATTTTGGGGATATTTGGAGAAGATGAGGGTTTTAATGCAGAGGAAAAACCAGAAAGGGGATCGGGAGATCAGGTAGACACAAAGAACCAACCAAAGAAAGAACTCAGAAAAGATCAACCCAATTTGAGTGTCATGAATCAATCCCTATTTAAAGTGGAATCAAAATTCGATATCAAGCTGTACCATGGTGAGATCGATGCTCTGAAGTTGAACCAGTAGTTGTAGCAATTGGAAGTTTATTTTAATGTCCATTAGATTGAGGAAGGGTAGAAGATCTCATTCGCGCGGTTGAAATTGAAGGGCCATGCACTAACTTGGTGGGAGAGCCACACGAAAACCCTTAGGTTGGAGGGAGAACCTCTAGCGACTAACTAGGAGGATTTTTAAAACCCTCATTAAGTCACATTTTTATCCCATTGGTTATCTGGAGGACCAGTGGATATGATGGCATTACTTCAGGCAAAAGCCGAGCCAAAGTGTGCAGGTGTACACCGCATAATTTAGAAAGGTTGCTATAATGCTGGGTATCTCTCCAAAGAACCCAAATGTACTCCTTAAGTATTTGGGGGAATTGCAATACCATCTGCATGAGAAAGTGATGTTGTTCAAGCCCAAATTGGTGGACGAGGCTTGTGTACAGGGACAATACTTGGAGAACATAGGTCTAAAAAGAGCACAATCAAGTGGATTGAAGTAGAAGGAGCAACGTGAAGCTTCTAAGGAGGGGAGGAAGAAGAAAAAATGGGGAAACTATAAACCACATTACACCAATGCAAAAATCCTAGCAACCATTGCAATATTGATGGCCATATATAGAAGTGTTGGAAGTTACATCAAGAGCTGAACCTGAAGAACTAGAAGAAATATAATAAGATGAAGAATCCCCTGGCCACTGATTCAAGCAACCAAGTTGAAAGAAACTCAGACGTGGATGAGAATATCGTATGTACATCAGTGAAAAATGAGGTGAATCTGAGTAGCCTTTAGCAACAGGAAGAGAAATAAATGACCAAACTTTTCCTTGTAAAGATACAGGTCAAGAAGACGAAGATTGATGCTTTGTTTGACTCAGGATCGGAGGCGAATCTCATTACACTAGATCTAGTCAAGAAGTTGGGTTTGAAAGTTCATGATCATCCAAACCCATATCCACTGGGATGGTTACATAAGGATGTAGAGATGAAAGTAACAAAACAATGCAAAATTAGATTTGTTAGCATTTCTTATTTGATTAATGAAGTAGATTTGTATGTGGTTCCCCTTGATGTATGTGGAGTTATGTTTGGGAGTCTATACATGTACATGTGTGATGAAATATTCATGAGGATATCTAACCAATACACACTCATCAAGGATAGATAATCGTTCATCATCAACGTGCACAAAAGCAAGTCTAAAATTTCACTGGTAAGTGCCAACCAAGCCAATAAATTGATTAGTTCAAGCAAGAAGTATGTTTTGTTATTTTTAAGAGAAATTCAGTTTGTAGAGGAGTCAATAAGAGGCAAGGCATCCTAGATGGGTGTACTAATAAACCAAAACAACAATTGGAGGAGTTGTTACAGGTATACAAGGACGTGTTCCAAGAACCTAAAAGGTTACCCCTTAAGAGAGAAGTGGAGCATGAGATCCAACTATTGCTGGACTCCCCATTTCCAAATATTGGGCTGTACAGGCAACCTGTTATAGAAGGAAGTGAGGTGAAGAAACAATTGCAACAAATTCTAGAACATGGTGTCATTTGACTGAGAACATCACTGTGTGGGTCACCCATCATCATTGTGCCAAAGAAGGATAAGACTTGGTGGATGTGTATAGATTACAGGGCGTTGAATAAAATCACGATCAAGAACAAACACCCCTTGCCTAGGAGAGACAATATGCTAGATCAGTTGCAGCAAGAAAAGTATTTCACCAAGCTGGGCTTGAAGTCTGGATATCACCAGGTTCAAGTCAAAGAAGAAGATACATGGAAGATCGCCTTCAAAACCAGACAAGGTTTGTATGAGTGGCTAGTTATGTCATTTGTCCTATGTAATGCACCAACTACATTTATGAGATTAATGAATGATGTATTGTGCCCTTTTACAGATTCATTTGTTATTGTCTATTTGGATGATATACTGGTATATAGTGCTCCCTGGGAGGAGCATAGTTCACATTTGATGCAAGTGTTGGAAACATTGAAGAAGCACCAATTGCTATAAAATCTCAAGAAGTGTGAGTTTGCGCAATAGTCTTTGATGTATTTGGGATATGTGATTGGTGGAGGAGAATTGAAAATAGATCCTTCCAAGATGGAGGCCATCATGAAATGGTTGATGCCTACTAATGTTATTGAGGTTAGGAGTTTAATTGGGGCAACACGGTACCTGAGGAAATTCATAGCCTTGTTTTTAGCAGTAGCAACACTGCTTCACACCATAACAATAAGTGGTGACAGTTTCTAGTGGGGAAATGGTCAACAAAAGGGGCTTTCGTCGAGTTAAATAAGAAGATCAGTGAAGAACCAGTTCTGGCATTACCAAACTTGCAGAGGCCCTTTGAAGTGGATACAGATGTGAGTAGGTATGTTATGGGACTTGTCTTGATGCAAGGAGGAAGGCCTGTTTGCTACCATTCTGAAGTATTGCATGGGGCAGTTCTTAACTACCCTACCTATGATAAGGGGCTCTATGCCATGGTGCAAGATGTGAATAAGTGGAAGCACTATCTGATGGGAAAGGAGACAATAATTCACACATATCACCAGCCATTACAATACTTGCAGGCCCAAAGTAAGCTACAACAAACCATGAATTACAAGTCGATCTGGTTTTTACAATAGTCTCATTTGGTGATCAAGTATAAGAAGGGAAGTACAAACAAGTTGGTCGATATGCTTTCAAGGCCACCCATATAAAAAATTACAAATTTGGGGACTCTTATGCACATGGAGCCATTCAGCCATGATGCACACATAGAGGCATATTCAGAAGATGCGAACTTCAAGGAGTTGTATCAGCAGTTGCAGAGTCAGATTCATGTTCATGATGGCGACAACACCATTGACTACCATCTCCAAGATGGGTTACTCTACAACCTGGATAAGTTAAATGTTCCTAATGGTGAGGGTTTGCAACTAGTTAGAGAAGCTCACACCTTCTAGGCTGCAGGGAACTTTGGTGTAGGGAAGACTGTGGCTAACTTGCAGAGGTATATGTACTAGCCCAAGATGCAAGAGAAAGTAGCTAGGTTCATAAAAGGATGCATCCTTTGTTCTACTAGCGAGCCTAGAACTAGGAAACAAGGTATGTCTCATCCCTTACCTGTACCTACTCGTCCTTAGGAAAACATTTCCATGGACTTTGTGGGAGGTTTACCGATAACCAAGAAGGGACATGACTACCCCTTCGTGGTAGTTGATAGGTTGAACAATATGTGTGTTCTGATGCCCTGTAAAAAGACCATCAACGAACAAGAAGCAACAAACTTGTTCTTTGGACAGTTCTAGGTGCACATTGGGATACCAAGGAGCATCGTGTCAGATAGAGATACATGATTTCTCACTGCATTGTGGACTACATTGTGGGAGAAGATGGTCACAAAGTTGAAGAGATCTAAAACATTCCATCCAAAGGAAGATGGCCAAACAAAAGTAGTTAACATGACTTTGGTGTAGCTTCTGAGAGGATACAACCAGAAGCATCCGAAGAAATGGGATGAAAATATGATATATATACAACATTATTATAACAGAGCAGTCCACACTTCTACAGGAAAGTCCCCATTTGAGACTTGTTTTGGATGTTTGCTACCTTCACCTTTGGATATTGCATATGGGTAGCAAGGAGGAGTGAGGGAAGATATTATAGGAGATGCTTTCAGGGCTGAAAAATTTATAGAAAATATCAGGCAGATCCATCTACAGGTACATGAAACATTGCAAAAGTCACAGGAGAAATATAAGGCCATGCATGATCAGAGCAAAATAGAGAAATCATTCAAGGTGGGAGACAGAGTATGGCTACAATTGAACAAGGAGAGGTTGCAGGGGTCTGGTAAGAAAATCAAGGATCTAAGACATGGTCCCTTTGAGATACTAGAAAATGTGAGTGATAATTCCTATCGACTCAGTTTACCACCACATATGTGCATTTACTCAGTTGTGAATGTAGAGAATTTGAAACTCTATGAGCCTTCGATATTAGATCAGGAAGAGGAACAAGTCCTACCTTTATGAAGGATTTGGCACTAGATGCTCAGGAAAAGTTGAAAAATATACAATTTTGCATAAGAGGTCCAGAACTACAAGACAAGGGAAACATGACCTTTGGCAGATTGAGTTGAAGGAACAACTTCCAGGAAAAGCTAAATCGTACACCAAAGAGAGGGTGGAGGAAAAATTTCCTCACCTCATTCAGTAAAATATTTTGGGACCAAAATTCTCCCAAAATGAGGAGGTGTGATCCGAATTGGATCATTATATTTTTTTTCATCCATATCGATGCATTTGGAGTGGAAAAAGTGGAGGAATCATCTCACGGGACCGTTTTTACCAGCGGGACCCAGTTTGGAGAAATGGGGTTTGAAACCTTCCGGGAGAGTTTTGAGGCATCAAATGGTATTTTTTGGGGGTAAAACTTTGTTGCTTTAGTTCCACACCTTTTGATACTATTCTACACCCAGAGACCTTTCCAATGGCACAAGAAGCGCATCAATTGGAGTATGTATGAAAAAGTTATGCCACTCATAAGTTGACCTTCTTGTTTTCAAACCTATAGTTTGGGAGGATGCCGTGTCAACCCCCCATTATTCATGGAAAAGGGGCTAGCTACGTGTTTATGATGTAAAATTCTGTAGAAGAGTCTATTTTGTAACTCTAGTTAAGATTTTATGTAGTCAAATTTAACCACTAGTAGGCTATCAGGCTGCGTTATAGCCGAGCCACTAGGAGGAAGAGGAATTCCATTCTTTCGAGAGAATTTTGTTCCATAGATGAGAAAAGATATCCATGAGAGATAGGAGGTAGAGCACACATAGAGGATCTGTGCACTGTAGCAACCCACGGGCCACAAACATTACTTCTTTGTATCTGTAGCCATATTTCCAGACAGAGAGAGAGAGCGAAGCGACATAACCTTCCAGCTAGGGTTTTCTCTTGAAACGGTTTCCCAACGAACATATATTGTCTTATGTGTGTGAGATTATTTTTTCATTCTATACTTTTCTTCATGATTTACTTTTACATGCATGCACTAATTACAGTAAAATCTTCAGATCTAGAAATTATATAAAATTGTGATAATGTAGAATCTTAGATTTTAAATATAATACTATCATATCTGTTTTGACGAACTGTCCAGTAGAATATCCCTGGTAGTTTATGGATCAATGTATTTATCCATATTTCTTATGGAGGAGTTTAGTTCCTCATTACCTTCTACATCGACAGTGTTAGCTTCCATGTTGTGCTTGCCACCACTCAGTGTGGCTGCACCAACTCCTTTGTCTACGCCTCTCACATCTCCTTGGGGCATTCCACCAATCTCATTTATATCTCCTACACATTTCTCGTATGTTCCCATGTCTACTTTTTCATCTACACCAACCATGGTCTTTAATCCTAGTGAGTTGGTAGTATCAGGAGTATTTTCTCCTAGCTTCGCTCAACCTACGATTCTTGTCCATAAATTAGGTGTGGTTACTTCTGGAAATGTGTTGGGGGGGTCATCAATTTATCCTAGCCAGCCTGGGGGAAACATTACTTCAAATATGTCACAATTCTAGTACAATTTGTTGTTTGAAAGGACGCCAACTTCCATTACTTTTCCCAGAATATCTAGTTTACCTCTGGGCAACCCTGCTTCTAGTACCGTTGATTCTATGAGTTATCCTCCTTACGTCAGTGCTACTGCTTAAGCTGGTCCATCTATCCCTTTCGGGTACAACCCCGTTAGTAGTCATTCTCTAGGAGGTTCTACACTCTCTTGGGGCATTTACCCTGGTGACAAACTCTTCTCACCAGTCATGTTGGCCCACATGATTTATATATTGGGGCAAACCCTTACCAGACCAAACAATCATTACATCATAATCCTTATATGGGGGGACCTCATGGTTGGTTTGGCGACTCTCTTGCTTATGACCCCTTCAGTCAACTTCATAATCCATTTATATTTTCTCTTGATTTACTGTATTTAGCTAAGTTGACCAATGGCCCCATTCGACATGACCCCTGGTGGCCACCTATACCTACAAAATTTCCATTCAATATCCCCAAATTTGAAGGAAATCCTGGAGAAAAACTGTCCACTCACATCACCACATATCACCTATGGTGTTCATCCAACTATTTAGTGGATGATTCAATTAAGATGCGATTTTTACAACAGACCTTAACTGGGGATGCTACCAAATGGTACATCGAATTGGACACAACATCCTATAGTGATTTTTCATCCTTAGCTCAAGCCTTTTTAGGACAATTTTAGCTGCCTATGAGGTATGATATTGATTCTGATTTCTTGTATAACTTTAAACAAGTTGATGCTATGCTAATTTTTGATCATATCCATGAGTGGCGGCATGCCACAAGAGGTTGGTAAGAACCAAGCTTCCTAATGAGATTTTGCGCAAATGGTTCATTCAATCTTTAAGACCTTATATTGCTAAAGATGTGTCTATGTTTAGAGATGTCACTGAGGAGCAAGCTATCTTAGCTGCCTAGCAACTAGACTTGATCTATTTACAGTTGGGTACGCTTTATGGAGTACTTCCTAATGCTCCTAGGCCTTCCATTGACCCACCTAAACCTACTCCTTGCCCACACATTGATGGTGTGATTGGGTTTGTTTCTGATTATGTGAACCAACTTGCTGCTCAACTTGGGAAATTGATTGTTACATCGCAAGCCCCAACAAGTGTGTCTGGTTGTATAATCAAAACCTTCTTTTGAGCAGTACATTGATGTTCTTAAGGTGAAGTCCATAGCACCTAAAACAACCAACAAACTGGTGGTAAAAAGAACAAGAAAAAAAATAAAAGAAAAATCAACCTGCTAAAGAAACTCAACCAAACCCACAAATTTAGGGAGGGGCACGACTGAACATCATCGTAAGATTAAGTTCCCTTGTGATATTTGTTAAGGTGAACATTTAACTCACAAATTCCCTCAGATGGATGAAGTTCCTTTCACCACCATAATTTACTCAATAGCCTATGGTTTTAACTCATTCATTTCCTGCACAACCTCAACAACAAATGGTTTCACAACCTCCTCCACCTCCGCAAAGGAGGGGTAATTTTCCAATCCTGCTAAAAATTCGTCCATCTTTATGTGCAAAGAAGACATTAACATGACCATGTGAGCTAAATCGTCTGATGTTCCTGATTCGAGTTCTTTTCCTAAGGGCTCACTGACTCCATTTACTTCCACAAGACCTCTCATGTTAGATAAACCTTTTGAACCTATTTATCGCCCCCCTAAGGGTGTCATTTGTAAGACAACACACAATCCCTATGCCCAAGCTGCTCCACATTATAGTATTGTTGAAGATCTTGCCTAGGCTCCCTGTATCATGTCTGCCCTGGAGGTTTTGGAAAGTTGTCCTAAAAAACACAAGTTTTTGTTGTCTACAATCGATGGAGTAGATCCTTTTGACTCGAACCTTATCACATTTAATGTTGGCAGAGTTGTCATTTGACTTTCCCATAAGACTGCCTTTCATATTACTGTGCGCACCTTCAATACGAATATTCATCGCACTATAGTGGATGAAGGTTCTCCCACTTACGTCATGTCAACATCATGCTAGAAAGATATTGTCTCTCCAATGCTTGATAAGTCCAATACTACTCTTCAAGCCTTTTATGGGCATAAATTTGTGCCTAAGGGGGTTCTTCCCAAGTTCACCATTGTGTTAGAGGGACAATTGTTTATGTCGATGTTTAAGTCATCGAGACTTCTTTGGATTACAAGTCGTAATTGGTTCTATGCCATTACCTTTGTTTTCTTGTTTGTATTCCATCTAATGTGCTTCCCTCACGAAAGAAAGATTATCACTATCAATTATATTGGCAATTGCTTTCCATCGACCCAAATTTCCACTACGGAGAATTCAATACCACTTGTAGGAGCTAACCCAGATCAGTTTCAAAGTGTTGGCATGAGGCTCTTTAAAAGTCCATCCCTTATGGGTGATTTTCCTCAATTACTACCACCCGACATTTCTTCATCCTCTTCTAAATCCCCTATGCATATGATCTCTTCCGACACCTGTGGACCCCATTGACCTCTTGCTTCATGTGTGGTGTCGCCTAAATCTATGGAAGTTGATAAAGCTAGTGAGCATCCTTTGCCACATGTTGTGGAAGATATTTCCTCTCCGACAATCCCGTCAGTACCTCCTAACATTGGTTAGAAACTCCATCCTAATATGGAATATGACCAGGTTCCTTTTCCCACATGGGCCATCCCTCTGTTTATTGCACATGACACCCTTGATGGCAAACCTCCTTAGCCAGTCAACTCAACAGTCATGGATCTACCCATTGATAACCTTGTTAGAGTCCTATGATTCAAAGTTTCAATTGATGATTGGCTATTTCCTTTCAGGTCAATGAAATTGTAAATAATACTTTATATACAAACTATCTATCTATCTATCTATCTATATATATATATATAATATATATAATATATATATATATATATATATATATATATATATATATATATTATATATATATATATAATATATAATATAGATATATATATAATGATGAAAAGAGGGTATAAAAAAGTATATGAGAAAAGAAAAAATAGAATAAAAAATAAAGAATAAAAAAACCCCATGAAAAATGTATGCACGTGAGAAAGTTGAAATGCCACCAAAAAGATAAAAAAATGCATTAAACTTAGTTTAGAAGTTTTTAAAAGAAAAGTGTGCAGCTTGTTTAAATTCCACCTAGAAATAAATTGTATAGTTTGATCATATTGTTTAATCATGATTAAATTAAGTTAAAATGTTGCCTAGATTAGATAATCAATCAACCATCAAGCCTAATCTTGGTTGAAATAAATAGGTAGATTAGAGGAATAGTAACCAAAGTGTCTAAACTTGGATAATTTCTTAAATATGCATTAAAACAGGGTTATAAGCAACTTTAGGAAATAATATGGGTTTTCTAATCAAAATGCACCTGTAGGATTAAATTAATTATGTTTAGTGGAGATTAATCCTGATTTAATTATTTTAATCATGTAATTTAAAAATGATTAATTAATATGTAATAATGCACTGGCGCTAATGTTTTATTTTTTATAACAAAAGTCGAAGCAACAAAGACTTTTGTCGGCTTGTGATATATGGCGCGCAAAATCCAACGATTGAGATTTACCTCGCCTGGATCAACATCCAAGCATCAAGTTCAGACCCCCCTGCCCATTCTATCTTTATCAGCAGGGGGGGGAGGGGGGGGGGGGGTGTTCTGAAAAGTGATATCCCCAATTCCGGGCCCCACAATACATGGCGGGCGCTCATCATTTCGCACCCCCCTTCGAAAGTCGCCCATCTTCCCGCCAATGTTTATCTCTGCCCATTACATAATTCCTCCACCACGTCCCTACTTCCCCACCGCTCTTGTTTCACAACGTGGCCTCCTCGCTCCAGTTTTGTTATGATCTACCTATTACACTATGCATGTTTCCTCCCAAATATACCACCTGGCAACCAATCCATTCCATAATAGACTAGAAGTAACAAAAAACACCCAATTGTCTATGAAAATCCCCATATAGATCATTGTCGCTCCTTTATGCTCCCCGTCTCTTTTAGACAAACAGGTACATGTTTTCAAACTGCCACCTCATCTGCTCAATTGCTTGGTCACCCCTGTAGATCCTAGCTAGCCAGTTTCGGCCACGTACCAGTCACAACGATCAGTTTTCTGCATCAGACTTTCGAATTTTCCCAGGTAAAAGACCAAATTCCTCACCTCTACTATGTTCCTAATATTCTGAGGAAAGGCACCTAAGGGAAAGTCAAAACAAACTAGCGAGAATATAATGACCCCTCCTGTAATTGGCTTGGACCATTTACCCTTGGCAGATCAACACTACAAAATCGCAGAGACCAATTGTGAGTTCGACTTGTTCGAACTGCACAATTGGCTCAAACAGACTTTTCTGGACTAGAGTGATGAAATCAACCTCTGGGAATCCCTCTTACCACAATTCATGTTTCCCCAAACTCATCCTTTTCCATAATTTTTCATGTGGTGTCAATCCAGATATATTCCTAGCCAAAGAGCCATTGTGGACCAGAATGGTGACATTCTGCTGACCATAACCCCAGAATCCATTAACCAAGTGCTACAAATCTCCCAGGGTGACTCTTTGAGCCCTTTTTCTGTAGATTCCCTCATGGAACTCTACCAAAAGTTGACTTTCCCTTAGAGAGCTAGGATATTTGATATTTTTTACCAGAAGATGTTCAACTCCCAAAGAAGAATCCCACATACCCAACCTCTATGTTTCCTAAAAAAAACTAAACAAATCGTGTCATTAGTGTCTTGTCTAATAGGATACCACTCATATTAATGGGTAGATGAGCCTATTTTATGTTTTCTTTCCATCTTTTCCATAGAAGAAAAATCTTATCTAATATCTAATTTTAGTCAATTCCTTGCAGATAGCATCCATGACCAATTCCTCATGATAAAAATAGAAGGAATGTTTAAACATTCATCAGTGTTAGTGTACATGTTTTTGTTTCATCAGGCAGACAAGTTTCCAATTACCTTGCAGAAATTGGATGATCAAGGTAATGCACAGTTAGTTATACAGTGGAACTCTTTAGTGAGGAAGAATTCCAGTGATTTCACCTTTAGTGACTTCATTGATCACTTTATCTAAACATTGGTGTGTCTTCTAAACAACAATGTGGAACCTAGGATAGGTTATGAGATTCAAAGAACTTTACACTCCAATGATCAAGCCAAAATAGGAGATTGGTACTTGTACCAAAACTACATCGAAATTAGACTGTATGGTTATGAGCTAACACCATACAGATTGCCAAAATATGTTCCTATGAGAATTTTCTCATCAGAGTATATCAGGAAAATGATTAATATAGATAATTTTCATTTTGTCTCAACCAAGTAGAAGGCCCAATTCAATTTTAAAACACAGGTGGGGCCATCCATATGAAACAGTAGGGCACGAGGCACTGAGGTAGATACACTTCTCAAGCAGATGGACTTTAAGTTAAGTTTCACTTGGTCCTATGACCCCTTCAACATAATTTCCGATATAAGAGTGGAGAAGAAGAGCACTCCTTATTCTCATACTCCTAGGCCTGAAATTGAGAAGTTTATGAGCAAAGATCAATGGGAAGAGAACACCTTGTAGGAAGCTGAGGAGCATATTTTATCTACAACCACCTCACAAACAACAACCCCTGAAATGTCTTCTTTTGTAACAGAAATTGAAGCCAAGTAGTTCCTAATTTATGCAAAGAAGCCCAAAAGGAATCCACCACCAGTTTTTATGTAGGATGAAGAAGGACAAACTACTATATTCATGACAGGTAAACATGTTTCAAAAACACTAGAAGACATTTTTGTACGTACAAGACAAGAGGACATTTTTATAGGCTCTCCATCTTCCTCTACTTAGCAAGATCCTCCAGATGTAGCTCAGACAACAGACTTGGCTCAAGGCCAAACAAATCCTAATATTTTTGCTAAGTACAAAGAAATCAAGCAAAAAAATGAAATGTTGAAAGCCAATACTTACACTCAGTTCTGGACGCAAACTTCTACTTCCCAACACATGCTTCTGTTAGCTTTTGATAATGAAAAAGGGAGGATGCCAATGAATTTATTGCAAGCACAGGTTCCTTTTCCTAAATCACCAGCAGAATACAAAAACACAATCTTCTCCTTTGACACAAATCAAATCCATCCGATTGATCAAATGGATATGAACAAATAGACTGGGGAGATGTTATACTCCACTCTAACTAACACTGCCATGACAACTTTAAAACTATAGGCCTCCATCAGTAATAAACAGTCACAATTGAAGTTGGAGAAAATTTCATCCTTGGCAAAAGATACTAGGATTAAGTCATTAGAGGACTTAGTCATAAAGTTAGGTTATGACCCTAGTGATGTAAAGGCAGTGGAGGTGATTGTAAAGAAGGAAAATGTTGATATAGTAGCTTTGAGGAAGAAGCTCAAGCTTCCATCTATAAAGGATCCTAAGACCAAGGAAATGGGGGGACTAGAAAAACAAAAGGAAGACATGTTCAAGATAATAATTGAACAGAATGTCCAGATTAGAGAAATGGAGGTGGAATTAGAAAAGTTACTAAAAGAGAAGGAGCAGTCCTCACAGTTGGCTATAGTCCGACTTACAACAGTACCAATTTCAGTTGTAGGAGCAACATAGGTTTCAACATCAGCAATAGCACCAACACCAACTATAGATTCTGGCATTGAATTTGTTAAAGCCATGCAGGAGATGTCCATCCAGGGAAAGGAGATCGAGAAGTTGAAAGAATAGTTGAAAAATATACAGGAACATAAATTGAATAATGTTAACTCCTATATAGCAGAATTACATAAGTCTCATATGCTTGCTCAAAGACTATATTTTTTAGAGAGTGAGTCAGTAATGGCTCAAACTATAGCATAGGCTAAAGAAAACATATTGACATATATCAATGCAGCTATAACTGAGATTTGGCCATCAATCCAAATCATTTTCGAGCAGGAAGAGTTGATACAGAGGTCAACAACCTTGATAGAATAAGTGAGGGAAGTATTGGGAGACAAGTCAGCTAGAGCAACAACATTGAATAAACTCCTAAATTCTAAGACAAGAGAAGGATTAGAAGAGCTAAATATTGAATATAGGACTGAAACCATCATAGAAATCAAGAAGGTTTTGCAGAAGAGAAACCCGATGGTTCAATTAGAGAACAAATGCGAGAATCTGGAAATTGTTGTCCAAAGATTTCATACCAAGTTTAATCTACTGAATCATAGAGGTCTTCCAGGTTTAGTGCCCATGAATGACAAGTTAATTAGCTCGAGTGACTATAGTCAAAAGCTTTACACTATTGCTAAAGGTAAATCCAAGTTTGTAGGGGTAAAAGGAAGTATGACATGCAAAGATTTATTGGAGGCTTTATTTTTAATCTCATCATCAAACATGAGATTAAACATATTTTCATCAACAAACCTACCTTTGAGAAATATATCTAAGTTGAAGAAACATATAGAAAGCTAAATAAACCTTTCTATCCCAAGAGAAGATCGATGAGATCACTTGTGTGAGTTACTTGAGTGAAACATTTTTCGTCTTGGACAGAAAGGCATCATATTTTTGGGACCAGTCATCAACAACCATCCTCGACAATAGTGCCAGTAGCACTAGCAGTTCTGAATTCCTAAATTTTTGTACTATTTATGTAATCTATTTTAGATATTTTAGGATTCCATCTTAATATTTTCACATCAAGATATTTTGTAATTATTTTCCTATAAGTACTTCATAAATCGAAGTAGTAGAGGTTGATGTTTATGTAAAAGAAAGGACCATTGATGTAAAGTTGTTCCATCGAGTTCTAATGGACACATTTCAATAATACAGAATCTTTTTTAGGATTACTGTGTCATATTTTTTGATGAAGTGATCTTCTCTTTTGTTATTGTGTTTTATCTTTTTTTCATGTGTTTCTTTTCTCTATTGTTTTAAAGAAGATTAAGTTCATGATTTGTTACAATAGCACCCTATTCTCGCTTAAAACAATATCAATGTTTTCTATTAAAGTTAAGCAATATAATTCTTAATTTCTCTCTTCTTAATAGACACTTAATCATTTCTTCTTTTTCCATCTCATTAAACTTATAATATCAAATAGATCTGCCTACCTTGCCCTGTTAGATTTGTCTGTAAATGCTGAAATAAATCCATTCGAAGTATATTGAATCCATTACCCAATGGTGTATTGTTACATTCTCAACCAAACAACCAAACCAAATCGAAAATCAAACCCTTGAACTTTCATAACTAGCTTAATATCTCAATATAAACAAATCTAAATTTGAAAGAGAGATCCCTCTCTGAAGCTGGCAGGGCTAGATCCCAGCTTCAAAAGTGGTTATGTGGTTACCTTTGTATTTATTTTACAGTCTTAGGACATAAAGAGTGCTAAATTCTGGCGACTCTGCTGGGGAAGAACAAATTTGATTCATATTTAAGTTTCCCAAAAAATATAATTCATCTCAGTGATTAAAATTCCCATTTCTTAAATCTGAGCTAAGACTGTCTGTTATTCATAAGATTGTATAAAGTTAGACAATTGTACATATTTTGTAATAGATGTATCTTCTAAAAGAATTCATACCAGAGCACATCTAGATCTGAATCCTCCTAATATCCTAGATAATTCTGATAAATTGATAAGGAAGAAATCTTGATCGAAAGTCAAGGGAGTAACAGTCCTCTACCAAGAGCCAATTATTTTCTAGAGAGCTTTGTTACCATAGAAAATTGATCCAGGTGGATATTGGTGGCCACCTGCCAAGTCCACCTGGACCCCCACCATTGTCTTTCTCAGCATTTTCAGTTTCCTTAATTGTAGCACAACTTACTATTTT
>APFE031298235.1:24931-159406 GCA_000404065.3 Pinus taeda | reverse complement strand
CACTAAATAGGCCTTCGAGCCTCATTGTAAGTCAGTTCAGAGGCATGTAGCCAACACATCTCTTCTCAGAGATAAGCTACCATCGCCCTAGCTAGTTTATTTCCATTTCTGATTGTAAGCATATTTCAGTATTTTCCATTAATGAAATGAAGTCTTATTTCCGCTGCATATTTGTGTATATGGTTATCTTTGTAATTTGTTGCGTTCCTATTTAAATCCGGATAAAAAATATTCAATTTGATCTACCCTTTGAACTTATTTTGTTTAGATCCAAATCTGAAAGATTTCCAACTGAAGCTGTGATTGATGAGACGGTGTTAAGACCATACATATCTGGATAGTAGTCTGTAGACCAGGATTTTGACAAGCAAGCTCTCCAACAGTTTGAAAAGCTTGAAGACCTAGTGAAAGAGGTAGACTAAGATATCCATAAAGCCTATATCTAGCAATCAATTGAACTTTCATCCATATCATTCTCTGTTTCCTCCCCCTTCACACAATCTTTACATCCTGTTTCCACTAGCTCCATATCTTCAACAATTTCCACTACCATACTTGCATCTACATAAAAAACTACTATTACACCTCCTTCCATACCTTCCATATCCATACCTATTGTAGTTCCTTTTGTATCCCACATACCAGCCATGGAAAGAAGATATGCTCCTTTGGAATTGCAAGCACCTTTAATTCCATGCCACAAAACTATGCTAAAAAATTGCCGCAATTTGATGGTACAGGTCCTGTGACCGCACAACAACATATTGATAGAATGGTTGACTTCTCTGACTTAGAATAAGTCGCAGATGATGATGTTAAAATTAGGTTGCTTTCTCAGAGTTTAACGAGAGAATTTAAGAAGTGGTATAGGGAATTACCCACTGGGAGCATAGTTGATTTACCTCAGTTTCACCAAATCTTTCTTACTAGATGGGAAACTAAAGAGAATCCCCTTCAAATTCTAAATGAATACAAAAACTTAAAGAGGGATCTAAATGAGACTATTGAATATTATTATGCTAGGTTTAACCCTGTCTATAATGCCATTCCAGCTACTGTAAAACCCCCACCAAGATTAGCCCTTATTCATTTCCCAGAAGGATTTGATGTAGACATGGCCTACTAGTTAAGAGAAAGAGACCCAACCACTCTTGAAGATATGACAAGTAATGTTGTTAAGGTAGAGGCTATTTTATTAGCCAAAAGAGCTAAATTGAAAACAGAAAGAAGGGTCACTATCAAGGAGGAACCTACCTCCTCTTCATCAGATTCAAAACTAGATAATCTAGTTAAAACTATGGAAAAATGATGCAGAGGATGACGGTGGTAGATAGAAAACCCCCTAGAGAACCCCAAGGAGGACCTCAAAATCGAAACTCCAACTTTAGGAGAAACCCACCACAAATCAAACAAAGGGAACAAAAAGGCCCTAGCGATCAACAACCAACGAGACCTCCATTTAAGGAAAATTATACTGATGTAGAACTTGAATTGTCTGAAGCACTAGAATATAATCAAATAAATATATTTGAAGAAAGTGAGATAGATCACATATTCCTTAATAAAGAGGAGAAAGACCAATTTTTTCTCTCTCAACCATAAGAGATCCCAATAGAATTATAAGATTATAAACAAGGATATCAAAATGCCATCATGGAGGTACATAAACAATACAACTTAAGAAGAAAAAAGCTATTGGAACTTCTTCCAGTAAAACTCAAAATGATGTCCCTTCCTCTAGTAAACCAAAACCTGATTCTCAAAAAGAGATTCCTAAAAAACTTGATGTAAATGTCAAGGAAAGTGATAGATATCAGACATCTTTTAATATGGAAATTGAATGGTCTAAGGTAAAGATCTCTATCCCTTTAACATAATTGATGACAAAAAATATATACAAGACTCAAGTCATGAAAGCCTTAAAAATAGGAGAAGGGCTAGACACAATTAATTTGATTGATGACCATCATGAACTCTTGTTTGGACTTGAAGTTGAGGGTAAGCCTCAAGATGGGATTGTTCCACATTTCTACATAAGCTTGAACATCCATGATAAAATCCTACATAATGCAATGTTTGAATCTAGAGAATCTCACAATTTGATGCCCAAATCAATTATGGAGAAATTAGGGTTAGAGATCACCAGACCATACAAAGACTTGTACTCTTTTGATTCAAATAAAATTGGATGTCTTGGTTTTATAAAATATTTATGTGCCACTATAGTTCAGATACTAGCTAAGAGTCAAGTCATGGACATTGTAGTAGCTGACATACCTTGAACATATGGGATGTTACTGTCTAGATCATGGGGGACAAAGCTGCAAGGCACGTTGCAGATGAATATGACTTATGCCACCATTCCTGTGTTTGGAAAACCTATAAGACTTTATAGGGAAACACTAATGAAGTACATGGTCAGCAGTCAAGGTACGCCTAACAATTATCCCTTCTATTCAGTACATTCAAGCATGGAGTCTTTTGTCTTATACAATGATGGCTGTGTAGAAAATGAAGTTTCACCTTTAGAAGCCGAAGTCAGTAATACTGGAATAATACAATTTAATACTGAAGGAGAAAATCCATAGGGAGAAGCTTTTTGGAACATGGATTTTGATGGAGCTGTAAGCAAGGAAGGATCAAGAGCTGGTGTGTGGGTTTTCAATTCACAAACTAGAAAATCCGAATGACATTAATATAAACTGAATTTTCAATGTAACAATGATATAGCTGAGTATGAAGCCTTAATCCTAGGATTGCAACTTTTGAAAAAAATTAGGTGCCAAAATAATTCCAGTTCATGGAAATTCTGAACTCATAATCAAACAAATCAAAGGGGAATACTCGGCTAAACGTCCAAGTTTAAGGGCTTATAGGAATGTTGTTCTAGATTTCCTTGAATGTTTTGTTGAGTATGAGTTATCTGTAATTCCAAGAGGTCAAAACATCATAACTGATGGTCTGCCTACTTTGGCTAGCACTTGCAAAATTCCCTATTGCCCAAGTCACCAGTAAAGAGTTGAAGTTAGAAACAAACTAGCTGTTCCGGATAATATCAGGACTAGCAAGTTTTTGGTAATGATGAACATATTGAATTTTTTTTGTAGTCAAAGGATGAATTTGAGTGTGCCAATTTATATATAGATTGTTATGTAGATAATAATGTAGATACGATGATGAATAAAGTAGAATTGAATGAATTAGATCAAGATCAAGAAGAGTTAAAAATTTTGCAGTTGAAGGATAATGTTTTGCATAGAGGGTTAGTTCCATTAGAAGAGTTATTTGATTTCAATGATGTAGCAAAAAAGCCCAAAATTGAACCATCAGGGGCTGGGATAGAGGAATGCAACATAGGGACTGCAGAGAGACCTAAGATTATTAAAATATCCAAATCCTTTCCTCTTGATGAAAAACATTAATACATTGCATTTTTGAAAGATTTTATGATGTTTTTGCCTGGAGTTATGAGGACTTGAAATCCTATGACACCGACATCATTCAACATACTATTCCCCTTAAATAAGATCAGAAACATTTTAAACAAAATCTAAGAAGGGTTAATCCACTCCTATTTCCTCTAATAGAAAAGGAAGTTAAGAAGTTATACGATGCCAAAATTATTGTACCTATTAGATTTTATAAGTGGGTTCAAACCTAGTGCCTACAAGGAAGAAAACATGATAAATTAGGTTGTGTGTAGACTTCTGAAACTTGAATAAATCCTCTCTTACAGATAACTACCCTCTCCCAAAAATGGATCATATATTACAAAAGGTAGTTGGATCGAGTAGGATCTATTTACTACATGGATTTTCAGGTTATAACCAAGTCCTGGTTCACCTTGATGACCAACAAAAGACATAATTTACTACACCATGGGGTACATTTATGT
This sequence comes from Pinus taeda, assembly GCA_000404065.3. Taxonomy (NCBI): domain Eukaryota; kingdom Viridiplantae; phylum Streptophyta; class Pinopsida; order Pinales; family Pinaceae; genus Pinus; species Pinus taeda. Next base: position 155,511 of record APFE031298235.1, on the reverse strand, counting down.
ACGCAAAGATGCCTTTTGGTCTGATGAATGTTGGAGCCACCTTCCAAAGGGAAATTAATTTTTCCTTTGCTGATGAAATTGTTAGGTTCATTATCATTTATCTGGATGACATCACTGTATTTTCAAAGACCGAGGAAGAACACTTGCTACATTTAATAAGAGTCTTTGAAAAATGTAGGAAATTTGGCATCTCACTGAACCCTAAGAAAAAAATGTTTGGTTTGGAAGAGGGAAAACATCTAGGCCACATCATTTCCAAGGAAGGTATTAGAATTGATCCTAGCAGAGTTGAAGCTATCCTCAAAATTGACCCTCCCAAGAATAATAAAGAAGTTCAGTCCTTCATTGGAGGAATAAATTTATTAGGAGATTTATTCCTAATTTAGCAGAAATCTTATGGTCCATCACAAATATGTTGAAAAAGGATTCTGAAATAAAATGGAACTTTGAGGCTAGAAAATCTTTCAGCGAAGTAAAACTACCTCTAATAGCTGCTCCCGTATTGATTAGTCCTGATTTCACCAAAGATTTTATGCTATTTTCTTTTGCATCTGATCATACTATTTCAGCTGTTTTATTGCAGAATAACATTGAAGGGGATGAGCAACCAATAGCTTTCTTTAATATGGCTTTAAGGGATGCTTCATTGAAATACAATATAATGGAGAAATGGGCTTTTTCCTTGGTAAAAGCACTAAAGGACTTTACAGTTTACATTTTACACTCCCACATAATTGCATATGTCCCTAATGCTATTGTAAAATATATTTTGACACAAACTGATGCTGATGGAAAAAGGGGCAAGTGGATTGCTATTATGTTGGAATATGATCTTGAAATCAATCCTACCAAGCTGATCAAACACTAGGGATTGGAAAAACTGATGGAAGAATTTAATTTCCATGCACTTGATATAAATTTCATAGCTGAACTAGATGAACAGGAAGAGTAGGCGACTCCATAGGTATGAGAAGCCTTTGCTACTATCTAGTCAATTTAACGTCTTAAATTTCTCTACATAAATTATCAATTCGGGTATCGTAAACTAATGAAGTGTGGTGCACCATATGTGCTTAGTTAACCCTTTTTCTTACTTAGTTGTTTTATAGTTTATGTTGTTTCGGGGTTTTGTTTTTGTTAGTCTCCTAAAGTATTCTAATGCAATGGAAATCCTAGTTTAAAGTCTTAAGAATTCTTTTAAAGATCAAGTGTGGATGTATAGTTGAAGACAAGGTTAATGCTTCTTATGATAATTTCCAAACTTAGCACTTCAAAGATCTCAAAACATACTATCTATAAAATCAGAACTTGAACAAAAGTGTAAACATGCAACTATATAAATCAAGCTAAAGATGAAGTACTGAAAATGAGGTTGCTCTCTTTGCTGTCTATCTAATTATAGAAATAAAACCTACACTACTACACTCAAAACCAAAAATTGCAGACTAATGAAAGAAAAATCAAATTACTTCACTTATAATCCGATAGCTCGCCAATTAAATTCTCGGGTTAAGCCATGGCACTAGAGATAACGTCAAATAACATGAAGGATTGATATCTAAATTATCTACTTGTAGATTAATGAAAGCAAATTCAAATTACTTCACTTATAATCCGATAGCTCATCAATTATCTTCTCGGGTTAAGCCATGGCACCGGAGATAACGTCAAATAACATGAAGAATTGATATCTAACTTACCTACTTGTAGATTAACGAAAGAAAAATCAAATTACTTCACATATAATCTGATAGCTCGCTAATTAACTTCTCGGGTTAAGCCATGGCACTGGAGATAACGTAAAATAACATGAAGAACTTGATATCTAAACTAGCTAAGAGTAGCAAACAAATCTCACTGAAATCAAAGCATAACAACTAAAATTTAAAAGCTAAAAAGTTCAGCAGAGAAGCAAATCTCAGATCACTACTTGATGCAAAAACTACATTAAAAATCTCGAGCAAAAACTAATAAGAAAATACAAGAACATGTAAAGAAAAACTAATCTACAATCAACCGATTGAACACATTGCATGAATTAAAATTGCATGAATGGAAAAACTAAACTATCAAACTTGAAAGCAATAAAATGACATACTTGAATGAAATCAAAGCAAAACTACAAAGCAAAATCTACTCTACCTTACATTCTAATATGCTCCATGACATCTACTTCAAATCTCCTTCCATGTTGAGAACATCAAAGTCTTCAAAATTACAAAGTACAACAAAGCTCTCCAAAGCTTTCCAAAGCCATCAAGGAAGAACTATAAACTCCAAGCTAAAGAACTAAAAAGCCAACCTAAGCTAACAAATGAAGGAGAGAGATCTCCTATTTATACAAAAATATGAGAAGTCATCTCATTAATGAGAGTCCATGAATCTCTCCCTCTACCTCTAGAGTCTTAATCAAAATAGGAACTGATAAGACACATGTATTCTTAGAGTTTCAATACAATTAAGAGATGTGACACATATCTTCATGATCTCATGATTATCTCCACTCAAATTCGAATTTGGCCTTAGGGTGCCAAATAAAGGTCTTCTAGAAGCCTTTTTTTGACCTACACATGTCAAAAATTTCAACCCACTTATTAGGTATAAGCATATGCACACTATTTTCTAATTTTTAACCACATATTCTCTTAAAAAGGCTAAGAATTAATAAAGTTTGGAAAAACACAAATGTGGCCCAATGATAATGAAAGTGGGATGAATGTAGTGACATAGTAGTGAAATGGAGGTGAAATGGAGGTGATATAATGGACATAATAGTGAAAGTGTAATGGAAATGAATGACATTTTCAAGACCCAACAACTACCTCTCCATAATATGAAGACATTCTCTTTGTACTACTAAATTTACAAGCTCCTCAAGGTTTGACTAAAACTAAAGCCATATTTCTTAAGTTAAAGGTTGTGAGATTTTGTATTTTGGATAAGCAGGCTCGACTGCTAGCCCCCCACCCAATAAGTAATGAATTTATTGCTTGCTTGACGTTAGGAAAGCAAGGTACATGCGTGGCTTTTTAGTTACTTATTTTAATCTATATTGGAAAGATGCAGGTGGAATTTTACTTAACTGTGTGCTAAAAGATGAAACAGATAAACTTCTGCAGGAATTCCATAAGGGAGATTGTGGAGGACACTTGTACTGGAAGACAACAACAAACAAGATTTTGAGGGCTGGGTTCTACTAGCCCACCTTGTTTGTAGATGTCCACAGGAAAGTCACCACATGTCATCAATGCAAAATATTTGAAGGAAAAAGAAATTTGTTAACCCTACCCTTGAAACCCATATCAGTTGAAACTCCTTTCCATCAATAGGGTTTGGATTTCATTGGAGAAATCACCCAAATTTCTCTGCCCAACATAAGTGGATCCTTACAACCACTAACTATTTTATGAAATAGATTGAAGATGTACGTACAAGACAAACCACAGATGCAGTAATCATTAAAATTTTAGAAGGAAACATTCTTGCTAGATTTGGATGCCCAAATAAGATAATTACTAATAATGTAGCTGCATTCAAATTAAAAAAGATGATGGAATTTTGCAACAAGTATAACATTGGATTGGGTCACTCTACTGCCTATTACCCACAGGGAAATGGGCTAGTAGAGTCTTCAAATATGAGTTTGTTTAATATCATCAAGAAGTTATTGCAGTATAATAAAAAGTCTTGGCATAACAAATTAATCAATGCTTTGTCCGTTGATAGACTCACTACCAAAAAATATATTGGTATGTCTCCTTTCCAACTAGTGTTTTCCCCACATCCTTAGGAATCCCTGTTTTGAAATTACTCCAAGAATCCCAAGTTGAACCGAATGACCTGCAAAGAAGAATAAACTAGACCATACAACTGCAACAGTCAAGAGAGGAATTCTATAATAAAAGGCAAGTCATCCAAGAGAACATCAAGAAAATTTGTGATAGGAGAACCAAAGATGACGATTTCCAAATAGAAGATATTTTACCAAAATGGGATACAATAAATGAGGACAAGGGTAAGCATGGCAAGTTTGATAATTTGTGGAATGGACCTTACAAAATTGATGCTGACAGAGGGAACAATGCCTTTTTTGTAAAAGATATGTCTAGAGCAGAGTTGCGTGGTGGACCTGTCAATGGAAGAATGCCCAAACATTACTTCCCTCAAGAATAATTCATTTTCCATTCATGTCATTACGAATACCATTTTATTTTTCTACTATCAGTGAGGGTGTTTTCCATTAGAAGTTGAAGTCCGAAGAGAAGGCCATAAGATCCTAATGAGAAGCTGTCATATTTACAACAATAAACAGATCAATTTAGATGTAGAATGAAGATTGAAGGAAAAGGACCAAGGCTACTGATCCAAGTGTATTGACACCTCACAGGGAGGATGTCATCCCCAGCTGAAGCCACTGTTAGGGTCTTATGATTCATAGTTTCAATTGATGATTGACTATTTCCTTTCAGGTGATTGAAATTGTAAATAATACTTTATTCTGCAAATAATTTACTATATATATATATATATATATATGATGATGATGATGATGATGATGAAAAGAGGGTATAAAAAATGTATATGAGAAAAGAAAAAATAGAATGAAAAATAATGAATGAAAAACCCCATGAAAAATGTATGCAGGTGAGCAAGTTGAAATGCCACCAAAAAGATAAAAAAAAATGCAATAAAATTACTTTAGAAGTTTTTCAAATAAAAGTGTGCAGCGTGTTTAAATGCTACATAGAAATAAATTGTATAGTTTGATCATATTGTTTAATCATGATTAAATTAAGTTAAAAGGTTTCATAAAAGAGATAATAAATCAACCATCAAGCCTAATCTTGGTTGAAATTAATAGGTGGATTAGAGGAATATTAACCAAAGTGTATAAACTTGGTGAATTGCTTAAATATGCATTAAAATAGGGTTAGAAGCAACTTTACGAAAATAATATGGGCTTGCTAATCAAAATGCGCCTGTAGGATTACATTAATTATGTTTAGTATAGATTAATCTTGATTTAATTAGTTTAATCATGTAATTTAAACACGATTAATTAATATGTAATAATGCACTGGTGCTAATGTTTGATTTTTTATAACAAAGCTCGAAAGCGACAAATAATTTTGTTGTCTTGTGATATATGGAATGCACAATCCAGTGGTTGAGATTTACCTCGCCCGGATCAACGACGTGGAATCAAGTTCAGACCCTCCTGCCCATTCTATCTTTATTAGTAGGGGGTCCGAAAAGTGGTATCCCCAATTCTAGGCCCTCTGATACATGGCGGGCGTTCATCATTTCACACCCCACTCCCTCACTCCAAACTACTTACTGCCTACCCCACCCCTCTGAAATCTGCCCATCTTCTTGCCAACGTTATCTCCACCCATTACATCATTCCTCCACCACGTCCCTACTTCCCCGCCACTCCTATTTCACCATGTGGCCTCCCCGCTGTAGTTCCATTATGATCTACCCATTACACTATGCCCGCTACCTCCCAAACATATACCACCTGGAAACCGATCTTTTCCATAATAGGCCAAAAGTAACAAAAAAATCCCAACTGTCTATGAAAATACCCAAATCGATCATTGTCGCTCCTTTTTTCTCCCCATCCTTTTCATACAAACATGTACAAGTTTTCAAACTGCCACCTCATCTGCTCAATTGCTTAGTCACCCCTGTAGATCCCAGCCAACCAGTTTTGGCCACGTACCGGTCACAACGATCAATTTTCTGCATCAGACTTTCGAATTTTCTCGAGTAAAAGACCAAATTCTTCACCTTTTCTCTGTTCCTGATATTATGAGCAATGGCACCTAAGGGAAAGTCAAAATAAACCAACGAGAATCTAATGATCCCTCATGTAATTGACTTGGACCATATAGCCTTGGAAGATCAACACTATAGAATTGCAGAGACCAATTGCGAGTTTGACTTGTTCGAACTGCACAATTGGCTCAAAATGACTTTTCTAGACCAAAGTGATGAAATCAATCTCTAGGAATCCCTCTTTCCAAAATTCATGTTTCCATAGACTCATCCTTTTCCAGAGAGCCATTGTGGCCGAGAATGGTGACATTCTGATGACTATAACCCCAAAATCCATGAACCAAATGCTGCAAATCTCCCAGGGTGACCCTTTGATCCCTTTTTTTGTAGATTCCCTCATGGAAATCTACCAAAAGTTGTCCTTCTCTCAGAGAGATAGGATATTTGATTTTTTTCTACCAAAAGATGTTCACTCCCAAAGAAGAATCCCCCATACCCAACCTCTATGTTTCCTGAAAAAACTAAAAAAATTGTGTCATTAGTGTCTTGTCTACTAGGATACCACTCAGATCAAGGGTATATGGGCCTATTTTAGGTTTTCTTTCCATATTTTCCACAGAAGATTTTTTTTTTTTGTAATATTTAATTTTAGTCAATTCCTTGCAGATATTATCCATGAACAATTCCTCAAGATCACAATAGAAGGAGTTTTTAAACATTCATCAGTGTTAATGGACATGTTTTTGTTTCATCATGCAAACATGTTTCCAATGACCTTGCAGAAATTGGATGATCAAGGTAATTCACAGTCAGTTATACAGTGGACCTCTTTAGTGAGGAAGAATTCCAATGTTTTCACCTTCAGTGACTTCATTTATCATTTTATCTATACTGTGGTGTATCTTCTAAACAACAATGTGGAACCTAGGATAGGTTATGAGATTCAAATAACTTTACACCTCAGTGATCAAGCCAAAACAGGAGTCTGGTACTTGTACCAGAACTACACCGAAATCAGAGTGTGTGGTTGTGAGCTGCCACCATATATATTGCCAAAATATGTTCCTATGAGAATTTTCTCATTGGAGTATATCAGGAAAATGATTAATATGGATGATTTACATTTTGTCTCAACCAAGAAGAAGGCCCAATTCAAGATCAAAACATAGGTGGGGCCATTCATATGCAACAATAGGGCAACATGCACTGAGGCAGATACAATTCTCAAGTAGATGAACTTTAAGTTAAGCTTCACTTGGTTATGACCCCTTCGACATAATTTATAGTCTAAGAGTGGAGCAGAAGACCACTCCTTATTCTCATACTCCCAGGCCTGAAATTGAGAAGTTTATGAACAAAGATCAATGGGAAGAGAAAACCTTGTAGGAAGTTGAGGAGAAGATTTTATCTACCACCACCTCACAGATACCAGTCCCTTAGGAGAAATGTGATAAAAGATATAGAGAAGAAGAGTCTTCTCATGTAATAGAAATTGAAGCCAAGCAGTTCCTAATTTATACAAAGAAGCCCAAAAAGAATCCACCACTGGTTTTTATGCAGGATGAAGAAGGCCAAACTACTATAGTCATGACAAGTAAACATGTTTCAACAACACCAGAAGACATTTTTGCAAGTACAAGACAAGAGGACATTTTTATAGGCTCTCCATCTTCCTATGCTTCACAAGATCCTCTAGATGTAGCTCAGACAATAGAATTTGCTCAAGGCCAAACAGAGCCTAATTTTTTTGCTAAGTACAAAGAAATCAAGCAGAAAAATGAAATGTTGAAAGTCAATACTTACACTCAGTTCTGGAAGAAAAATACTACTTCCCAACACATGCTTATGTCAACCTTTGATACTGAAAAAGGGAGGATGAAGATGGATTTATTGCACACACATGTTCCTTTTCCTAAATCACCAGCAGATTACAAAAAGAAAATATTCTCCTTTGACAAAATCAATTCCATCTGATTGATCAAATGGATATGCACAAACAGATTGGGGAGATTTTATACTCCACTCTAGCTAACACTGCCATGAAAAATTCAAAACTACAGGCCTCCATCAACAACATACAATCACAATTGAAGCTAGAGAAAATTTCATCCTTGGCAAAAGTACTAGGATTAAGTGATTAGAGGACTTAGTCGTAAAGTTAGGTTATGACCTTAGTGATGTAAAGGCAATGGAGGTGATTGTAAAGAAGAAAAATGTTGATATAGAAACTCTGAGGAAGCAGCTCAAGCTGCCATCTACAGAGGATCCTCAGACCAAGGAAATGGGGGAACTGGAAAAACAAAAGGAAGACATGTTCAAGATAATAATTAAACAAAATGTTCAGATTAGAGAAATGGAGGTGGAATTAGAAAAATTGCTCAAAGAGAAGGAGAAGTCCTCACAGTTGGCTATAGTCCCACTTACAACAATACCAATTGTAGTTGTAGGAGTAGTAGAGGTTTCAACATCAACAACAACACCAACACCAACTAAAGATTCTTCCACCGAATTGGTTAAAGCCATGCAGGAGATGTCCATTTAGGGAAAGAAGATTGAGAAGTTGAAAGAACAGTTGAAAAATCTATAGGAACAAAAATTGAAGAATGATAACTCCCATATAGCAGAATTATAGAAGTTTCATAGGCTTTCTCAAAGAATAGAGTTTTTAGAGAGTGAGTCAGTAATGGCTCAAACTCTAGCACAGGCTAAAGAAAACATATGGACATATATCAATGTAGCTATAACTGAGATTTGGCCATCAATCCAAATCATTTTCGAGCAGGAATATTTGATATAAAGGTCAAAAACCTTGATATAACAAGTGAGGGAAGTATTGGGAGACAAGCCAACTGAAGCAACAATATTGATTAAACTCCTAAATTTTAAGACAAGAGAAGAATTAGAAGAGCTACAAATTGAAGATAGGAATGAAACCATCTTAGAAATCAAGAAGGTTTTGCAGAAGAGAAACCTGATGGTTCAATTAGAAAACAAATGCGAGACTTTGGAAACTGTTGTCCAAATATTTCATACCATGTTTAATCTACTAAATTAGAGAGGTCTTCCAGGTTTAGTGGCCATGAATGATAGGTTAATCAACTTGAGTGACTACAATCAAAAGCTTTACACTATTGCCAAAGATAAATCCAAGTTTGCAGGGGTAAAAGGAAGTATGGCAGGAAAAGCTTTCTTGGAGGCTTTAGATTTTGATCTCATCATCAAACATGAGATTAAACATATTTTCATCAACAAACCTACCTTTGAGAAATATACCAAAGTTGATGAAACATATAGAAAGCTAATAAAACTTTCTATCCCCATTGAAGATCAATGGCATCACTTGTGTGAGTTACTTGAGTGAAACATTTTTCATCTCAGATAGCAAGGCAACATATTTTTGGGACCAGTCATTAATAACCATCCTCGATAATAGTGCTAATAGACCTAGCAGTTACAAATTCCTAATTTTTTATACTATTTATGTAATTTGTTTTAGATATTTTAGGATTTTGTCTTGGTATTTTCACATAAAGATATTTTGTAATTATTTTCCTATAAGTACTTCATAATTTGAAGTAATAGAGGTTGATGTTTATGTAAAATAAAGGACCATTGATGTAAATCCATTCCCCGAGTTCCAGTGGACACATTTTAGTAATACAAAAGCTTTTTTAGGATTCATGTGTCAGATTTTTTGATGAAGTGATATTCTCTTTTGTTATTGTGTTTTTTCTTTTTTCTTATGTGTTTCTTTTCTCTATTGTTTTAAAGAAAATTAAGTTTAGGATTTGTTACAATAGCACCTGTTCTAGCTTAAAATAATATCAATGTTTTCTACTGAAGTTACGTAATAGAATTATTAATTGCTCTCTACTTAATGGACACTTAATCATTTATTCTTTTTCCGTCTCATTAAAAATATAAGATCCAACAAATCTGCTTACCATGCCCTATTAGATATGTCTGTAAATGCTGAAATAAATCCATTAGAAGTATATTGACTCCATTACCCATTGGTGTACTGTTACATTCTCAACCAAACAACTAAACCAAATCTAAAATCAAACCCTTGAACTTTCACAACTAGCCAAATATCTCAATATAAAAAAATCTAAATTTGAAAGAGAGATCCCTCTCTAAAGTTGGTAGGGCTAGATCCCAGTTTCCAAAGTGGTTCTATGGTTACCTTTGTATTTCTTTTACAGTCTCAGGAAATACAAAGTGCTAAAAAACCTTAAGGAGATTATGCCTCTTCCTTCCTCTAGTCTCTCTGATGTGAAATAAGTAGAGCTTAGCAACATAAATCTTGAATTGACTTGGGGCATCTCCTCGGCTTTCCTCAGAAACACCACCCATGGATCGAGTCAAGTCTTAGGCTTCTGCCACTGAACTTGCGAATGAATTGCCTTAGCATGTCCATGACATAGTTAACCTTTCCAGATTGGGTTGTTTGAATTCCTTTGTCATGGCCCCACATTGGCAACCTATATGGTCCCCTCACCCTGCATAAGTTCACGTACAGATATCTTTGGCATGTGCCGGGTTGTGGGCACCCTTTAGTGCGACCTACTAGAGTATGTTGTGCTTGTGCAGATTATACATTGGAGTGTCATGTTTGATCTCTTTTTTTAGTTTGGTGTATGGTGTCAGTATTTGTCATGTCTTATCTATGCCAAAAAAAAAAATCAAATTCAAAAATTCAGAAAATAAAAAATATATGGTCTTGCTTTTACCTCATCCATGTTTATTTCTTTCATTATGTGATTTAACCATGGGAGAAAGATGGGTTTTACAGACAATGTGACACTTTTACTGCAACATCCATTGGACCTTAAGTGTGTTTCTCTGAACCTGATATACAGGGGTTGGTCATTTCCGCCATCACCATTGCATTTTATCTGTCAGTGTTATATTTATGCCTTAGGTCTGAACTCGTAAAGTTGCAACTTTGGCCACTCTCTTTTATGCACGTCGTTGCTTGGTGATAGAACTTACATGATCATGGATACCATAGCTAGAACCTCTTTGCCATCTTGGTGTCCATGAAACTATTTTTTATTACCTTTCAAAATCCCTCATGACCTGCTATGACCTAGAATTTGAAGCCTCATGTCCTCTTCTTCATCATATTTTTGGACGTACCCCAAGAGTATTCCACACTTTATCCATCGTGATTGCCATTTTTTATCAACCTACTTTTTCAGATTAAGCCTTGGTTTCTACATTCCATCACCATCATTTGCTTGGCCTATCATTCACTTTCACTTGATGTTTTCCCCTTTTTTGGAGAACCGCTAAGATGTCTGGTCTGATTATCCAGCATCTTGTCCTCATTATGTCATAAGCAGTTCCAACATTACTAGAACTAGTTGTTATCCTTTATACCACTCGTTCCTCCAAGAGGAGTTTTCTAAGTTATTTTCATACTCTATAATTTAGAAAATATCATCGAGTGAATTGGTCTCCTTCATGCTCGTAAAAGTACCTGAAGGGTATTCTACCCAGTATAAGTTCAACTCTTTTCTGAATTGGGATAGACTAGTTACGAAAAAAATACCCTAGTCTACTATGGCTAGGAGGTTCTCCCTTGTATACTTTTCTCTTTTTTGAGCTTGGGGGGACAAATTTACGAAAAAATGACTTTAAAAAGAGAAGGGAGGGAACATTATTTCCAATAGTCATCAAGCGACAACATCCTTTGCATCACCCTTGAACAAGGCACCTATCTATTTCATTGTCTCATAGTTGGGTTTTAGTTTGCTTAGGATTCATACCATCCATATGAGTATATTTACTCCTCTGACTAGCTACTCTACCAATCATATAGAGCATGCTTCAATGCCTCTTGCATTGTTGTGTGATATCACATGGTGCTCATTAGTCATGTTGCCAAGTCACTATTGTGTCATGCTGCTATGTGTTCAAGGGAAGTATCAGCTTGTGTCGACCATCTATAGTAGCCAATTGACCTTTTTGAGTTGGCCATCCCAGTGTCAATTGTACTTCATCATTTCATGACTTCATCCATACATCACATCATCTTGGTTTATTCCATGTCAATTGATGGGGGATACATCAAGGCCCTCCTTTGACGGATCTCCTGTCGATTTCAACTCATTATCCAGGAGCTTGATCTAGGAGTCAGTGATACCTTGGAGTTTTCAAACCTCAATGCCATGCTTCATCGTGATCAATAGTGAGTTTACATCATTGGCTCCTGATTGGTTGAGTTCACTGGTGTTTGACGTTAGCTCATCTATCCACACTTAGTGGATTGTACTAGATACCTTGGGGTCTATTTTCCTCATCGATGGATTCCCTCATGCTTGTTACTAGTTTTCCTCATTAGTCAATAATTAGATGGTTTCTACTATGTCTGAATTCAACTCATATATTCACATGATGTAGATTTGTTCCATCAATGTTATATCGAAGACCTGGGTTAAGAACATCTCCCTTATATTGCATCCTTCTCAGACTACATTGGAATTACGTATCATTCATGTACTTTGAGCACTATCTTGAGACACTTCTTTGTTTGTCATGTGTCCATAGTACTAATGTATACTGCGACATAGATTCATATTATATTTGCTGGTGGTTATGCTCTATTTGTTGAGTCTAATGGATCCACAGTGTATTGTTCATGGTCATGTTCTGTCATTTCATATCATGGATATGTAGTGTATGTGTGTAGCCATGTTTAGTATATCTTTATGACCGAGCATGGGTATGCCTGCCTCGAATATGTTATTAGCAAATTTTAGACTTCAAAACTTGAGTTCCTCTGATCTAGCTTCGTAACCTTGGCTCATTCCTCCCATTTTGAGCTTTGAGTATTGTTGTAATGAATTTCGGCCATCAATTTCTCTTCTGACCTCATACATTAGGGGACATCTATTATGACCCCATTTGTCACTCAATTCTAGTGAGAGAAACCTAATATGATGATTAGCTAAAATGCATCATTTTTCATCTTTTCTTTTACTTATGTGAAATTTATCCCATAATAAAAAGGTGAAATTACTTGATTGAGTTATTTCTCATAATTAATTTATCAAAATATTATAATTATGAGATAATCATTTCATAATTGAGAACTCATAATTGTGGAAAAAGTTTCTAGAGTTTGTTATTCCCAAGGAGATCAATTTGACCCACTTGTGTATGAGTTGGTTAAGAGTCCATTATTGTATAAGTTTCTTAATTTTTCAAGCCCCTAAGTGTCTAGATACATTCTCCTAGAGGAAAGAATGAGCCTATGTAATCTCACCAAGAAGAAAGGGGGTTAAGAGTATCCAACTATAGCGTGAGAGCTCAGCTGTATTGGTTGATGAGACCATACTATAAGCTTGAGGAGAAAATATCATTTGTTGGAAGATATTTTGGATTAATGGATACATGTTATTTTTCTATGTCCATGTTTTAAATATGTTTTATACTTGCATATGTTAGTTTTAAGTTAACAGACCCTCTGTGGAAATTCCATAGTTCGCTTGTTTGGTGGTGTTGTGTGTAGGGTCATATTTTATTGTAGGTAGAATACGATCTTCAGTGGAACCGTGATTACTCTGCATCAAACTCAAGAGACTTCACTTATTTGAGAGGAAACTAGGTTTCAACATTTGATCTTCATCTTAACATGTGCAAGTGTTGATTATATTTGTTTGTATAGCAAAGGATTTGGGTTTTAATCTTTGATATTTTCATGATCACACACAAGTTGATTACTTTTAACCCAATAGATCAGAGAATGGGTAATCTACACATATTTGTGTGTGATCATGAAAAGATCAAATATTCAAACTTCAATCACAAGCACATGATAAGATGGAGATCAAAAGTTGAAGCCTGATATCCTCATAGATCAATAAAGTCTCTTGGGTTTGAAGCAGAGGAAGCATGCATACACTTGAAGATATCGTTTCACCTACAATAAAATAATACCATACACATACACCACCAAAAAAGCAAACAATGGACTTTCTGTAAAGGGTATGTCAACTTAAAAACCAACATATACAAGCATGAGACATATTCAAAACATGGATATAGAAAATGAACATGTATATATTAATCTAAAATGAAAATGTATACCTTCTATCAAAAGAGTTTATCTCCTCAAGCTTGTAGTATGGTCTCATTCCCAATACAACAAAGTTGTAGCGTTATAATTTGGATACTCATTTTCTAACCCCATTTTATCTTGATGAGGTTATATAAGTTCATTCTATACTTTGGAAGAATGTGTCTAGACACCTAGGGGCTTGAGAAGTTATGAAAACTTATACAATAATGGTTCCCTAGCCAACTCATACACAAGTGGGTCAAGTTGATCTCTTTGGAAACAACAAATTTTACAATTTTTTTTCACAATTACGAGTTTTCTCTCAATTATCTCAATTATAAAATAATTATTATCTCATAATTATAATATTTTGAAAAAATAATTATAAAAAAATGATCAATTATGTAATTTCACCCTTTTAACATGGGATAAATCAAACATAGGTAAAAGAAAATGTGAAAGGAGATGCATTTTAGCTAGTAACTAAGTTAAGTTGATCTTAAGTCTCTTTTAATATAATGGAGTGACAAATAGGTTATAACAAATGCCCCTTAATGCATGAGGTCAAAAGATAAACTGATGGCCTAAATGCATTACACTAATATTCAAATTTCAAAATGGGAGGCAAAAGGAAAGTCTGCAAAGTCAAATAGTAAGAACTCAAATGTTGAAGTCCCATTTGTGTTGATAACATCCTCGAGGCGAGAATACCCATACTTGATCATAATGTGATATTGAACATGGCCACAAAAACATACACTGCGGATCCATGATATGAAATGCTAAATCATGACCATGAAAAAATACACAGTGGATCCATGTGACTCAACAGATAAAGCATAGCCACTAGCCAATATATTGTGGATCTATGTCACAGGTTACATCAGTAGGACTACGGACACATGACATACAAATAAATGTTTCAAGATAGTCTTCAAAGTACATAAATGATACATAACTCTGACGCAACCTAAGCATGATGCCATATAAGCGTGAGATGTGCCTAACCCATGGTCTTCAACATAACCCTGATAGTACGACTTTACATCATTCAAATAGATGAGTTTATGTCAAACATAGTAAAAACTGCTTGATTGCTAGCCAATGAAATAAACCAGTAATAGACGTAAGGGAATCCACCAATGAGGAAAATGGTCCCTAAGCTACCTATTAAAGTCCACCAAGTGTGAATAGATGGGTTGAGGTCGAACACTAGTGAACTCAACTAGTCTACTACTAAGATTTGCAAGCTTCAAGGTACTACTGGCTTCTAGATTAAGCTCCTAGATAATGAACTGAAATTGACAAGAGGAGATTCATCAAAGGAGTACCTTGATGTATCCTCCATCAATCAACACAAAACAAACCAATATGATGTGATGTATGAGTAAATCATGAAACAATGAAATACAACTAACACAAGGATGACTAACTCAAACAAGTCCACATGTACTGCCATTGGGCGACACATGTTGAGTTATATGGACTTCTTATTAAATATACATAGATTTTTTTCCCCTTTTTATTATAGTTCACATTGTTTTTCTATTTAGAAGAACAATGTGAACTATAACTTAAGGTTATATTAAGTTATATGGACAACTTATTAAATATACATAGCATTTTTTTTCCTTTTTTTATATTGTAGTTCACATTGTTTTTATATTTAGAATTATTTTAAAACAAAAAAATATACTTCGCATTAAACTGTAACATAAACCTCTCAACTCAATAAAAAATTACATATAAAACTTATTAATTTTCAAATTCTAAACTCATTTATATATTAAAACAACTTTCCATTATATTATTTCACAAACTAGGAAAAATCAAATCTTATTAATAAATAAATAAAATAAGTAAATAATAATAAATAAATAAATAAATAATAATAATATATATATATATATATATATTATATATATACAAAAAATAACTAACATTCCCAAAGCTCACATTTGCATGACTAAGTCTTCATCTAAGTCCAAAATATTGAGTAATATGCTAGAATCTTCTTACATTAAGGATTAGGCAATCATTCTTTATGTATTTTTTAATTCAAACGGCAAGCTAATTTACAAATGCTTGGGGTTCCAAGAAAAAATCAAGTACATGTAGATTCATTTATTATCTTGAGGTAAAGATGCAATAAATCAACAACAACAGACAATTTTACGTAGGGGCTTCGTTGAAGCTTGCAACAACAACACAATTGCTAGGCCTTGCTGAGTCTCTTCTTTGCTTTTGCCACTTATTCTCTTTTACATGAACCCATACACGAACCCATACACGAACCTACTCAGGAATTCCACGCATTGTCGACCTTCTTCGCTGCTTCCCTCGCCTTTTAACGGTCTGGTGTCCCTTTTGCCTTTTGGCGAACCTCTGGCAAACCTCTGGTGAACCTCAAATGAGGATAACTTAAGCAGGTACTACCTCAACAGCTCATAATATGCACAAATACTCAGATGTGAAATAAAGAACACTCTCATATATTAATTCTTAAAATGGATTACAGAAGATTACAATCTGTTCTTTCCTGAGATTGATTGTATTCGCATTTATCCGACTTTGCTTCTCAATATATGAGATAGCTTACTGAAAGCCTCCTAGCGAAATTACAGACTCGGTCTTCGAACATATGAACACACAGATATACTGACTTACTATATTGATCTGGCCACTTTAGGTTCTCACCTGTGTCGAGCACACAGATGCGCAAGCTTCTCAGATCACCTAGGACTTTGAGATCTTTTCATGATGCAAGTAGATCAGACAATCGTCCGCAGATGCAGAGCAGGAAAATTTCTCGACTCTCAGACTCTCTATTCCTTACACACTCAACTCCGAATGCCTTGAATGAGCCTTACCCCTTTCTTATATAGGAAAAGGAGGGGACAAACATCCGACCATCTGGCAGACAAACTTAGTACTTATTATTTTGTCAGTGCATGAGATGTGGCTCAAAGCTCACCAAAAGTCGGAGAAGTGCTCCGAGTCTCATCACTGGAGAATCTTCGTATGTATGTACAAAAAAGCTTCTTTTTACAGTGTGGATGCTTTTGAATAGGAAAACCCACGAGAAAACTGGTCACAAATAGTCCTTGTGACTAGACATCATAATTACAGTGTGGAGGCCTAAGGACAAGCCCATGAGAACCATTTATGAAGTGGGGTCACTAAGAGGTGTAATCCCCGGAAAATGGAATCTAGGATACCGGAGGCCATCCCATGCCTTGGTGTAAATTCTTCTAACTATCATAGGTTTATTCAAAATATACTGGTGTTTTATTTTGGTCATGACTAGCCATTCATCATGTCTAGCCATAAATTGGTGCAGGACTCCATGTTCTGGAAATTTTAGGAGGTCTTTTATAGTATTACATGGATCATGGAAAAAATCTACAATGTTCTTCTCAAAACATACATCACAGTGCATATGGTAGTAAGATTCATAATAGACTGGGTCTATGGCTGTTTTGTTTACTCCGTAGTCCCTCCACCAGTCTTGCAACCATTCAGCTTGCTAGTTTCTCTGCATACTCCCAGTTGATCCAAATTTGAGTTTTGTATAATGAATTTCATTCTTCTCGTCAACATTTAGAATATCCCACTATAACTTCAAGTATCCTGCAAAATTATAAATGGTGTCGGGAAAGATTAAGTTTGGATCATTTCTGGGCCAGAGTGCATCATTTTTTCTGGTAATCGGCCAATGTGTATTCCTGGTTCTGTTTATGCAAAAAAATATGTAATAGATTTTTTGCCTTTCTCCCCCTTCTGACCAAATCATTGAAATGTCAAAGAATTTTGTAATGATTCTTCTGCTTGATGTGTTGTTGCCATACTATTGGTGTATACCATATCATGAATCCAACGAGCTCCTTTTGGAAAGACTCTCCTTTCAGGCACTAGATGTAAGATATAAGCGTGAGGTTGTGGATTAGCATCTAAAACCTTAGTATTTATTAATTGCCATGTAGGTTTCCAACTGTCTCTATATTCAGCCCAAATTTGGTTTTCTATGATAGACCTCAAAGTTTCCTATTGTTGATTTGAGTGCCATTCGGTAACAATTATCATAACTTGTTCTTGATGCTAGATGTATTCCCTGCTAAGAAAATCGGGTAAACAATTCTCAACACCCTTAATGTGCTCAACTTCGAAATCAAAATTGGAAAAAAGAGCTTGCCACTTGGCAAATTTAGCTTCTCTTGGATTTTTTATATCCTTTGTCAATACTTTTTTAAGAGCTGAAGTGTCTGTTCTTAAGAGAAAGGGTTTGTTGACCAGCTGAATTTCAAATTTGTTTATACAATTCCAAGCTGCTTTTACTTCCTTTTCAATGGTGGAGTAGTTCTTTTCTGTAGGGTTCCAAGTGCCTGATACAAATTGCACTATTTGTTCTTCTCCATCCTTCTTTTGTTTAAGAATTCCTCCCATCCGATGTCACTGGCATTAGATTAAAAAAATTTGTAAGCTCGATCATCAGAAATATGCAAAATAGGGAGAGATCTGACGCCTTTATGTTTTTGACTGCTTTAGTATGTGCCTCAGTCCATGGTGAAGGATTCTTTCTTAGACGTTGGTTTAGCAAACTTCTATCTTTTGCACAGTCCTTGTAGAAGTCGCTAACATAATTTAAACATCCAAGGAATATTTGGAGTTGCGTCTTGTCAATGATTTGATCTGGAAATTTGTCAGAAAATTCTAGAGCATGTTTTTGTAAAGACATTTGACCATTAAATATGGTATGGCCAAGAAAATTGATGGAGGTTTGGAATACCTCAATCTTCTTTTTACTGAGAACCAAACCATTTCTTTTTATTATCTATACAAAAGTTTGGATATGCTTAAAATGGTCTTGGACATTTTTAGAAAAGATGAGTATATCATCTATATATACTATCAACTAGTCAAAATAGGGTTTGAAAATGGAGTCCATTATCTTTTGAAATTTTGATGGTGCATGCTTCAACCCAAAAGGCATCATGTTCCATTCATAATGTCTAGCTGGCACGCTGAAGGTAGTTTTGAACTTATCTTTTTCATCAATGGCAACTTGCCAAAACCTTGATTTTAAATCAAATTTTGAGAAGATTTTTGCGCCTGCAATTCTTCCTATGAGATCTCCTTTATATGGAATTTGACATGTGTTATCTGCTAAAACAAAGTTTAGGGGCTTATAGTTTATTACTAGCCTTGGTATACCTCTAATTTGTTCGGCCCTTTTGTTGACATAGAACCCAGAACAATTCCATGGGCTGTCAGATTCTCTGATAAACTTTTTCTCCAACAGTTGGTTTATCTCCTTCTCGCAGATATCTCTATATTATTTGATCATTGGAATGGCTTTGCTTTTGCAAGGCCTTCCTATATATTCTACCTTATAAGGTAGCTCAACTGAGTATTGCTTCCTGTGCCAGAAAGCATTTGGTTCCTCGGCGCAATATTCTTCTTCAATCCTTTTTCTGATTTTAACAATCTTCTTTTGGTTTACTGGATTTTTTAAATGTTCTGAAACTTGGATCGTGGATTTTAAATCCTTGAGGTCTATAAGCTTGGATTCAGCTTTGTCTAATTCTTTCATTTACTGGACCATTGTGGATATTCTTGGATTTGAGATATAAGTTATCTCAATCCTCTTGGGAAATCCTCTAGACATTGGGACAGTGATAAAATATCCTCCTCAATTTCCTTTCAGTCTAATCGATCCATGTAGTTCTACTGCTTCCAGAAAAACATTGCCTAAGATGCAATCAATCAGAATATCAACAACTGCAAATTTTAATTTTATACAATGATGCTCAAAACAAATTGAGGCTTTGGGCACTTCAAATTTGAGGGTTTTATTACCCAAACCGATTACCTTCTTGTTTGAAGACACCCAATATTTTGCTGGAATTACTTTGGTGTTGAGTATATTTACATCTACACTAGAGTCTATAAGTGCAGTTGATGAAAAAATTTCATTCCTTATACATAAATTAATATGTACATGGTGTTGTTGATATTCTACAACCAACATTCTCATTTCTTGAAATCCTGCAGTGGGATCCTTCTTTCCTTCAATTATCTCAAAATTTGGTCTGTGATAGACTAGTGTATCCTATTCATCAAATGGATTTGCAGTAATAGACTGTTTTCCTTTTTCTAGTCTTTTAACTTGAAGTTTTAAAGCAAAGTTTTCAGATGTAAGATTATGTATCTCTCTACTTACCTCCCCCAAGGTGAGTGAGGGAACCTTATCTTGCTGCTTATGCCTTTTAAAAGACTTAGTGTTCCATTCATAGGAAGCATCTATGAATAAAGGTTTCTTTAAAGGTCCCTTATTGGAAGAATGGAGTTGATCTATAAAGGCATCTGTGAGACGATTTTTCATTTCCCCATCTTCCATTGCACGAATTTGTTCCAATATCTTCATCTCTTCTTGTTCTGATTGTGCCATAAGCACTTTTTCCTTATGCTAAATAGGTGGCATAGCATATTTTGAAGATTCACTGGAATAATCAGAATCAGAATTAGTAGAATAATTGCAATTACATTCGTCTGAGTCTAAACAATTGCATGGTTGAGCATGAAGATTTAATTCTTCATATTCTTCATCTGATGCACTGTTATAAGAAGAGATAGTGTAATCAGTAGATGAATAAATAAGTTGTTGCTGTTGAGATTGTTCTCATATCACTATATTTGGGCAGTGAACTGTCTGGTGACTTTTGGACCTGCATTTCCTACAAAGAATTTGGGTCTCTATCTTGATTATTTTCTTCTGCATGTGTAGAGGTTGTGATTTCTTACCTCTATTTTTCTTTGATTCTTCTCCTACCGGGCACTTATTAGAAGTGTGTGCAGTTTTCCCTAATCCAACAAGTTAACTTGTTCCAATTTTCTTGTTTTGAACCATGCAAGTGGATGTCTGAAGGCTTATAATAGTGAGTTCTTGGAACATACTTGTAATAGCCCTTGCGAGGCTTGGGAGGTCTCAAAAAGACTCTCTTTGTTCTTTTGTGAAATTTGGTTGTTTGTTTTCTCTCTTTCTTAGCTCTTCTCTTGGCTTTCCTTCTCTTGAATAATGGGTCATCTATGCTTAAACCATACCTGCTACAAATAGATTTACTATTTGGAAATCTAGATAGATTTTCAAGAGATTTATTTACTTTAGAGATAGTGCACAAACCAACCAATGCTTTTGTAATAATTGAATAAATTTCTCCCGAGGTATAAGATTCAAACGCTGACTGAAAAAGTTCTTGCAGACGGATATAATCTACAAATTTGGAGGGGAGTGCTGCAAGATATGCCTGCTTCCAAAGAATATTTTTAGAATCCTTTACCTCATATTTTCACTGCATCCAATCCTTGTGGAAATCTTCATACTGAGAAATCTTATTACATTTTAGATTCATTAGGATAACTTCATGTTTATATGCTATCTCAGTTTCTGAACCACACCAGTGTTCTAGAACCATGGAGGTTAAAGCTCCAATCATATTATTTTGTGTAGTTCCATCAGGATTGTGTATGATATCATCTGCTTCATCTTTAAGCAACTTATCCTGCATCTTTTGTACTAAAGCTGGAGAGGATTCTGTTTCCCACTATCTTTACAGTGTTCCAGTAAAACACTGAATAATAGTTTTGCATGCTTCTATTTCATTTTTCCCCCTGAGACACATTAATTTATACTCAGTGAATATCATGTCAATCATCTGTCTTATTTGGCCAACACTGAGATTGTCTATATTCCATTCTCCGTGGGAATTACGGAAAAATGTGTGGGCTTCTGGGAGCTTCCCTTTTCCACGTAGGTCTGGAGCAGGATATCTGCTGAATTGACTTTCTAAGGGCTCATAGAGAGGAAGGACTTAAACTTATTTTTCCTCTTCTTTGAACAAGGATGCTAAGGAGATGTGTTTTGAAGACTCGGCTTTACCTGTATGAGGCAATGCAACTTCTTTTGGAAATAGCTGGGGAAATCTGTCAACTAGCTTGACAGGGTCTTGGATCTTCACACTCCTTTTATGTAAAAAGGAGGCAGGAACTAACTTGTCAATTTTGGACACAATCATTTTATCTACTTTCTCAACCAGTTCATTTATCAATCCTTTTGTAGACCCAAATTGGTCTACCATTTTCTCTTCTACTTCTTCTATTTTACTCAGAGTTTCTCTAGCATAACTTCTAACAACTGAGGATGAATACTGTATATCATTTAAAGACTTATTTACATCATTTATTGAACTTGAAGAATATTGAACTTTTCTTTGAATTTTGAAGATTTTGCTATTTCCATCTCAAGGCCTTTTACAGCTGTATTGGTCCAGTTTATCTATTCACCGACCTTTTGTATTCTTCCATCAATTCCTAGGGAATTTTCATCTTTTAAGACTAGACGTATGGCCTTTGCAGTGCTTTGGCCTTCTCCTAATATAATGCCCTTATAAGGAGGGGATGTGGATACTGTTTCAACTTTATTTCCATCTAGGGTTGACCAGGAGTGTAGAGATGAAGTGGAAGTTGGAGCATCAATCATCATGATTTTTTCTGGTTGTCTCTTGCTATTCCATGAATAAAATGATATCCAGGAATTTGTGTCATCCATATATTTCTTCCAAGCTTGAGAAAATTTGATTTTTTCTTCAACAAAATGACTTAGGCCAAAGTGTTTGGCCTCAGGATGAGTAAATAAGTCCTAATTCAACATTGCTTTCATCCATTGGGAGCTTATTTTATGTTTTGGACATCCATTCATTAAAGTAATTTTTTTTGCATTTCCATAACAACTAGCTCTTTACAATCATCTGGGATTGGCCCAAACCTTGATTGAGGGATTAGGCCATTTGCTTGTTCTAGGTAGCCTAGTCCATATCTCGGCATTGCTGGCCTCATCATGCTGAAAATTTCTGTTAACCTTGGATCTTCATTTTCCAAGGTAGTTATCTCATGCATCATTAAGACATGTTTAGACTCATGAGGAAATGGTATGTCTGAGAATTTTGGATTAGGACAAGGATTTATGGATGTAGAAGGTGGTGCTTCACCAGTCCTAGGATGATGTTTTTCATGTATAATTAATTCAGCAAGATGACTGAGATTTACAATAGAATTACATTCGGGACATTTGACTTCAAGGGAAGAAAAGTTAACTATTTGGGCAAACTCAAATAATGAAACATGTTTACAGGAATTTAAAACAGAACTTTAACAAGATGTATCTACAATATCTGGATTTTTGTACAAATGAGAACTTCTTCAGGCTTGGTCTATTCTTCTTCGATCAATGGTTGATCTTCTAGGAAATGAAAGAAGATTTTTCCTCACGAATATCAGCAAAAGTGATCTTTTTCATGGCAAGAGGTTTGGGATTTGACACTACCTAGTGTTGTGGGAAAGTAAGGTCTTCCCATGTGATGGTTTGGTGTTTGATATTTTGCTTTCTTGAATCTGTTAACACCACCACACTACCTTTTGAATCCTTACTGGGTGAATGAAGTACAACTGGGTAAAGGGTGTTGGTATGCCTAAAGCATCCTCTAGTTTGGACAGAAATATTATGTCTTTTCTTGGCCATATCAAATCCAGTTGTCTGGATTTGTAACTGAAGGATACTTTCGATTGTTTCATCATATACATATACAGAAAAGTTTGGATAACAGTCAAAGTATATTGGGCCATTAGACAGAGGTGCGGCAATACCTCTTATTAGTGAATCAGTGTATTTATTGTGGGTTAAGTCTCTGACAATAGCTAAGACAAAAGTATTTAGACCCTGGTGTGTCAAAGCATGAATCCTAATTCTTATACAATCCAAATGGAGATATTGGGTTTTTAACCTCTTGGCTTCAGCTTGAAGCTATTTTGGATCTAAGAGAGGAATGGACTGTACACAATCGGAGTTCTCTTGGATCTGACTAATTGAATCTTTAACGGATATTCTAGTAGCTGCTTTTAAATGAAAGACTGAGAGATATGAATATACTTCAGAACCATTTATACTTGGAAGCTGCCATCTAGCCGATGGTTGTGACTCTTCATACTCTAATTTGAATGAGTTTAAAACATGACTAGAGGCTGATGCGAACATATCCTTGATGGGATTATCTTGATCAGATGATTCTTTTTCTTCTAACTCTCAGAAAGAAATAGACTTTCTGAAAGGTTCCATTTTTAATATAGAGTGTTTTCTGAGTACTAACCTAAACCAAATTCTCTGGCCACTTTAGGTTCTCACCTATGTCGAGCACACAGATGCGCAGGCTTCTTAGATCACCTAGGACTTTGAGATGTTTTCGTGATGCAAGCAGATCAGACAATCGCCCGCAGTTGCAGAGCATGAAAATTTCTTGACTCTTAGACTCTCTATTCCTTACACACTCAACTCCGAATGCCTTGAATGAGCCTTACCCTTTTTTGATATAGGAAAAGGAGGGGACAAACATCTGACCATCAGGCAGATAGACTCAATACTTATTATTTTGTCAGTGCATGAGATGTGGCTCAAAGCTCACCAAAAGTCAGAGAAGTGCTCCGAGTCTCATCACTGGAGAATATTTGTACTTATTTTCAAAAAAGCTTCTTTTTACAGTGTGGATGATTTTGAACAGGAAAACCTATGAGAAAACTAGTCACAAATAGTCCTTGTGACTAGACATCATAATTACAGTGTGGAGGCTTTAAGGACAAGCCCACGAGAACCATTTATGAAGTGGGGTCACTAAGAGGTGTAATCCCTGGAAAACGGAATCTAGGATATCAGAGGCCATCCCATGCCTTGGTGTAAATTCTTCTAATAATCATAGGTTTATTCAAATATACTGGTGTTTTATTTTGGTCATGACTAGCCATTCATCATGTCTAGCCATAAATTGGTGCAAGACTCCATGTTCTGGAAATTTTAGGAGGTCTTTTACAGTTTTACAGGGATCATGGAAACAATATACAGTGTTCTTCTCGAAACATACATCACAGTGCATATGGTAGTAAGATTCATAATAGATTGGGTCTATGGCTATTTTGTTTACTTCGTAGTCCCTCCACCAGTCTTGAAACCATTCAGCTTGCTGGTTTCTTTGCATACTCCCAGTTGATCCAGATTTGAGTTTTGTATAGTGAATTTCATTGTTCCTGTCGACATTTAGAATATCCCACCATAAATTCTTGTATCCTGCAAAATTATAAATGGTGTCAGGAAATATTAAGTTTGGATGATTTCTGGGCCAGAGTGCATCATTGTTTATGGCAATTGGCCAATGTGTATTCCTGGTTTTGTTTATGCAAAAAAATCTTTGATATTTTTTTTTTCCTTTCTCCCCCTTTTGACCAAATCATTGAAATGTCATGGAAAGCATTTTGTAATGTCTCTTCTGCTTGATTTGCTACTGCCATACTGCTGGTGTATACCATATCATGAATCAAATGAGCTCCTTTTGGAAAGACTCTCCTTTCAGGCACTAGATGTAAGATATCAATGTGAGTTTGTAGATCAACATCTAAAACCCTAGTATTTCTTAATTGCCATGTTGGTTTCAACCTGTCTCTATATTCAGCCCAAGTTTGGTCTTCTATGATAGGCCTCAAATTTTCTTGTTGCTGATTTGAGTCCCATTTGGTAACAATTATCATAACTTGTTCTTAATGCTGGATGTATTCCCTGCTAAGAAAATCGGGTAAACAATTCTCAGCACCCTTAATGTGCTCAACTTCGAAATCAAAATTGGAAAAAAGTGCTTGCCACCTAGCAAATTTATCTTCTCTTGCCTTCTTTATATCCTTTGTCAATACTTTTCTAAGAGCTGAAGCTTCTGTTCTTAAGAGAAAGGGTATGTTGACCAGATGAATTTCAAATTTGTCTATACAATTCCATGCTTCTTTTACTTCCTTTTCAATGGTGGAATAGTTCTTTTTTGCAGGGTTCCAAGTGCCTAATACAAATTGCACTATTTTTTCTTCTCCATCCATCTTTTTTTCAAGAATTCCTCCCCATCCGATGCCACTGGCATCAGATTCAACAATTTTGTAAGCTCCATCATCAGAAATATGCAAAATAGGGAGAGATCTGACCTTAGCCTTTATGTTTATGATTGCTTTAGTATGTGCCTCAGTTCATGGTGAAGGATTCTTTCTTAGATGCTGGTTTAACAAACTTCTATCTTTTGCACAGTCCTTGTAGAAGTTGCTAACATAATTTAAAAATCCAAGGAATATCTGAAGTTGCGTCTTGTCAATGATTTGATCTAGAAATTTGTCAGAAAATTCCAGAGCATGTTTTTGTAAAGATATTTGGCCATTAAATATGGTATGGCCAAGAAACTTGATGAAGGTTTGGAATACCTCAATCTTCTTTTTACTGAGAACCAAACCATTTCTTTTTATTATCTGTACAAAAGTCTGGATATGCTTAAAATGGTCTTGGACATTTTTAGAAAATATGAGTATATCATCTATATATACTATCAACCAGTCAAAATAGGGTTTGAAAATGGAGTCCATTACCTTTTGAAATTTTGATGGTGCATGCTTCAACCCAAAAGGCATCACGTTCCATTCATAATAACCAGTTGGCACGCTGAAGGCAGTTTTGAACTTATCTTTTTCATCAATGGAAACTTGCCAAAACCATGATTTTAAATCAAATTTTGAGAAGATTTTCGCGCCTGCAATTCTTCCTATGAGATCTCCTTTATGTGGAAATGGATATGTGTTATCTGCTAAAACAAAGTTTAGGGGCTTATAGTTTATTACTAGTCTTGGTATACCTCTAATTTGTTTAGCCCTTTTGTTGACATAGAACCCATAGCAATTCCACGAGCTGTCAGATTCTCTGATTAGCTTCTTGTCCAATAGTTGGTTTATCTCCTTCTCGAAGAGATCTCTATATTCTTTGTTCATTGGAATGGCTCTTCTTTTGCAAGGCCTTCCTATATATTCTGCCTTATAAGGCAACTCAACTAAGTGATGCTTCCTGTGCTAGAAAGCATTTGGTTCCTCAACGCAACATTATTCTTCAATCCTTTTTTTGATTTCAGCAATCTTCTTCTGGTTTACTGGATATTTTAACTGTTCTGAAACTTGGATCATGGATTTTAAATCCTTGAGGTCTATAAGCTTGGATTCAGCTTTGTCTAATTATTTCCTTGCCTGGACCATTGTGGATATTCTTGGATTTGAGATATAAGGTATCTCAATCCTCTAGAAGTTGGGACTGTGATAAAATGTCCTCCTTGATTTCCTTTCAGTATAATTGATCCATGTGGTTCTACTGTTGCCAGAAAAACATTTCCTAAGATGCAATCAACTAGAATATCAACAACTGCAAATTTTAATTTTATACAATGCTGCTCAAAACAAATTGAGGCTTTGGGCACTTCAATTTTGAGGGTTTTATTACCCAAACCGATTACCTTCCTATTTGCAGACACCCAATATTTTGCTGGAATTACTTTGGTGTTGAGTATATTTACATCTGCACCAGAGTCTATAAGTGCAGTTAATGAAAACATTTCATTCTATATACATAAATTAATATGTACATGGTGTTGTTGATACTCTACAGCCAGGATTCTCATTTCTTGAAATCTTGTAGTGGGATCCTTCTTTCCTTCAATTATCTCAACATTTGGTCTGTGATAGACTGGTGTATCATATTCATCAAATGGATTTGCAATAATAGATCGTTTTCCTTTTTTCTAGTCTTTCAACTTGAAGTTTTAAAGCAGAGATTTTAGATTTAATATTATGTATCTCTCTACTTACCTCCCCCAAGGTGAGTGAGCGAACCTTATCTTGCTACTTATGCCTTTGAAAAGACTTAGTGTTCTGTTCATAGGAAACATATATGAATAAAGGTTTCTTTGAAGGTCCCTTATTGGAAGAACGGAGTTGATCCATAAAGGCATTTGTGAGACGATTTTTCATTTCTCCATCTTCCATTGCACAAATTTGTGTCAATATCTTCTACTTCTTCTTCTGATTGTGCCACAAGAACTTTTTCCTTATGCTGAATAGGTGGCATAGCATCTTCTGAAGATTCACTGGAATAATCAGAATCAAAATTAGTAGAATAATTGCAATTACATTCATTTGAGTCTGAACAATTGCATTCTTGAGCATGAAGATTTAAGTCTTCATATGATGCACCGTTAGAAGAAGAGCTAGTGTAATCAGTAGATGAATAAATAAGTTGCTATTGCTGAGCTTGTTTTTGGATCACTATATTTGGGTAGTGATCTGTTTGGTGACTTTTGGACCCACATTTCCTATAAAGAATTTGGGTCTCTGTCTTGACTATTTTCTTCTGCATGTGTAGAGGTTGTGATTTCTTACCTCTATTTTTCTTTGATTCTTCTCCTACCGGGCATTTATTAGAAGTGTGTCCAGTTTTCCCACAAAGCCAACAAGTTAACTTGTTCTACTTTTATTGTTTTGAACCATGCAAGTGGATGTTTGAAGGCTTATAATAGTGATTTCTTGGAACATACTTGTAATATCCCTTGCGAGGCTTTGGAGGTCTCGAAGAGACTCTCTTTGTTCTTTTGTGAAATTTGGTTGTTTGTTTTCTCTCTTTCTTAGCTATTCTCTCGGCTTTCCTTCTCTTGACTAATGGGTCATCTATGCTTAAACCATACCTGCTACAAATAGATTTACTATATGGAAATCTAGATAGCTTTTCAAGAGATTTATTTACTTTAGAGCTAGTGCACAAACCAACCAATGCTTTTGTAATAATTGAATAAATTTCTCCCTAGGTATAAGATTCAAATGGTAACTGAAAAAATTCTTGTAGACGGATATAATCTACAAATCTGGAGGGGAGTGCTGCAAGATATACCTGCTTCCAAAGAAGATTTTTAGAATCCTTTACCTCATATATTCGTTGCATCCAATCCCTGTGGAAATCTTCATACTGAGAAATCTTATTACATTTTAGATTCATTAGGATAACTTCATGTTTATCTTCTATCTCAATTTCTGAACCACACCAGTGTTCTAGAACCATGGAGGTTAAAGCTCCAATCATATTATTTTGTGTAGTTCCATCAAGACTGTGTATGATATCACCTGCTTCATCTTTAGGCAACTCATCCTGCATCTTTTGTACCAAAGTTGGAGAGGATTCTCTTTCCCACCATATTAACAGTGTTCTAGTAAAACACTGAATAATAGTTTTGCATGCTTATATTTCATTTTTCCCCCTGAGACACATTAATTTATACTCTGTGAACATCATGTCAATCATCTGTCTTATTTGGCCAGCACTGAGATTGTCTATATTCCATTCTCTGTGGGAATCAGGGAAAAATGTGTGGGCTTCTGGGAGCTTCCTTTCCCACTTAGGTAGGGAGAAAGATATCCGCTGAATTGACTTTCTAAGGGCTCATAGATAGGAAGGGATTCAACTTCTTTTTCCTCTTCTTTGAACAAGGATGCTAAGGAGATGTCTTCTGAAGACTCAACTTTACCTGTCTGAGGCGATGCAACTTCTTTTGGAAATAGGTGGGGAAATCTATCAACAGGTTTGACAGGGTCTTAGATCTTCACACTCCTTTTATGTAAAAAGGAGGCAGGAACTAGCTTGTCAATTTTGGACACAGTGATTTTATCTACTTTCTCAACCAGTTCATTTATCAATCCTTTTGTAGACCCAAATTGGTCTACCATTTTCTCTTCTACTTCTTCTATTTTACTCAGAGATTCTCTAGCATAACTTCTAACAATTGAGGATGAATACTGTATATCATTTAAAGACTTATTTACATCATTTATTGAAACTTAAACAATATTGAATTGTTCTTTGACTTCTGAAGATTTTGCTATTTCCATCTCAAGGCCTTTTACAGCTGTATTGGTCTAGTTTATCTGTTCATTGGCCTTCTGTATTCTTCCATCAATTCCTAGGGAATTTTCATCTTTTAAGACCAGAGGTATGGCCTTTGTAGTGCTCTGGCCTTCTCCTAATATAATGCCCTTATAAGGAGGGAATGTGGATACTGTTTCAACTTTACTGCCATCTAGGGTTGACCAGGAGTGTAGAGATGAAGTGGAAGTTGGAGCATCAATCATCATGACTTTTTTTGGTTGTCTCTTGCTATTACATGAATAAAATGATATCCAAGAATTTGTATCATCCATATATTTCTTCCAGGCTTGAGACAATTTGATTTTTTCTTCAACAGAATGACTTAGGCCAAAGTGTTCGGTCTCAGGATGAGTAAATAAGTCCCAATTCAACATTGCTTTCATCCATTGGGAACTTATTTTATGTTTTGTACATCCATTCATTAAAGTAATTTTTTTTTGCATTTCCATAACAATTGGATTTTTACAATCATCTGGGATTGGCCCAAACCTTGATATAGGGATTAGGCGATTTGCTTGTTGTAGGTAGCCTAGTCCATATCTTAGCTTTGCTGGCCTCATCATGCTGAAAATTTATGTTAACCTTGGATCTTCATTTTCCAAGGTAGTTATCTCATGCATCATTAAGACATGTTCAGACTCATGACGAAATGGTATGTCTGAGCATTTTGGATTAGGACAAGGATTTATGGATGTAGAAGGTGGTGCTTCACTAGTCCTAGGATGATGGTTTTCATGTATAATTAATTCAGCAAGATGACTGAGATTTATAATAGAATTGCATTCAAGAAATTTGACTTCAAGGGAAGAAAAATTAACTATTTGGGCAAACTCAAATAATGAAACATGTTTACAGGAATTTAAAACAGAACTTGAATATGCTATATCTACAAATCTGGATTTCTGTACAAATGAGAACTTCTTCAGCTTGGTCTATTCTTCTTTGATCAATGGTTGATCTTCTAGGAAATGAAAGAATAGAAGAATATTGTTCCTCACGAATATCGATAGAAGTTATTTTTTTCATGGCAAGAGGTTTGGGATTTGACACTAACCAGTGTTCTGGTTGATTGCATCTTAGGCAATGTTTTTCTGGCAGGAGTAGAACCACATGGATCGATTAGACTGAAAGGAAATCAAGGAGGATATTTTATCACTGTCCCAACTTCTAGAGGATTTACCAAGAGGATTGAGATGCCTTATATCTCAAATCCAAGAATATCCACAATGGTCTAGGCAATGAAAGAATTAGACAAAGCTGAATCCAAGCTTATAGACCTCAAGGATTTAAAATCCACGATCCATGTTTCAAAACAGTTAAAAAATCCAGTAAACCAGAAGAAGATTGCTGAAATCAGAAAAATGATTGAAGAAGAATGTTGCGCCAAGGAACCAAATGCTTTCTGGCACAGGAAGAAGTACTCTGTTGAGCTTCCTTATAAGGCAAAATATATAGGAAGGCCTTGCAAAAGAAGAGCCATTCCAATGAACAAAGAATATAGAGATCTCTGCAAGAAGGAGATAAACCAACTGTTGGAGAAAAATCCGATCAGAGAATCTGACAACCCATGGAATTGCTATGGGTTCTATGTCAACAAAAGGGCTGAACAAATTAGAGGTATACCAAGACTAGCAATAAACTATAAGCCCCTAAACTTTGTTTTAGCAGATAACACATATCCAATTCCACATAAAGGAGATCTCATAGGAAGAATTGCAGGCGTGAAAATCTTCTCAAAGTTTGATTTAAAATCAGGGTTTTGGCAAGTTGCCATTGATGAAAAAGATAAGTTCAAAACTGCCTTCAGCGTGCCAGTTGGTCATTATGAATGGACCGTGATGCCTTTTGGGTTGAAGCATGCACCATCAAAATTTCAGAAGGTAATGGAATCCATTTTCAAACCCTATTTTCATTGGTTGATAGTATATATAGTTGATATACTCATCTTTTCTAAAAATGTCCAAGACCATTTTAAGCATATCCAGACTTTTGTACAAATAATAAAAATAAATGGTCTGGTTCTCAGTAAAAAGTAGATTGAGGTATTCTAAACCTCCATCAAGTTTCTTGGTCATACCATATTTAATGGCCAAATATCATTACAAAAAAATGCTCTGGAATTTTCTGACAAATTTCCAGATCAAATAATTGAGAAGACGCAACTCCAGAGATTCCTTGGATGTTTAAATTATGTTAGCAACTTCTACAAGGACTGTGCAAGATATAGAAGTTTTCTAGGCGATCTGAGAAGCTTGCGCATTTGTGTGTTTGACACAGGTGAGAACCTAAAGTGGCCAGATCAATATAGTAACTCAATATATCTGTGTGTTCATATGTTCAAAGACTGAGTCTGTAATTTCGCCAGGAAGCTTTCAGTAAGCTATCTCATATATTGAGAAGCAAAGTATGATAAATGTGAATACAGTCAATCTCAGGAAAGAATAGATTTTAATCTTCTATAATCCATTTTCTGAATTAATATATGAGAGTGTTCTTTATTCCGCATCTGAGTATTTGTGCATATTATGAGCTGTTGAGGTAGTATTTGCTTAAGTTATTCTCATTTGAGGTTCACCAGAGGTTCACTAGAGGTTCACCAAAAGGCAGAAGGGATGCCAGACTGTTAAAAGGCAAGGGAAGCCATGAAGAAGGTCGAAAATGCATGAAATGTCTGAGTAGGTTCATGTATGGGTTCGTGTAAAAGAGAATAAGTGGCAAAAGAAGAGAAGAGATTCAGCAAGGCCTAGTAGCCATGTTGCTGTTGCAAGCTTCAACGAAGCCCCTATGTAAAATTGGTAACAGAGCCAGAGAATTTGGTTCAGGTTAGTACTCAGAAAACACTCTATATTAAAAATGGAACCTTTCAGAAAGTCTGTTTCTTTCCAAGAGTTAGAAGAAAAATAATCATCTGATCAAGAGAATCCCCTCAAGGATATGTTTGCATCAGCCTCTAGTCGTGTTTTAAACTTAGCCGAATTAGAGTATGAAGAGTCACAACCATCGGTTAGATGGCAGCTTCCAAGTATAAATGCTTCTGAAGTATATTAAAATCTCTTAGTATTTCATTTAAAAGCAGCTACTATAATATCCATTAAAGAGTCAGTTAGTTATATCCAAGAGAACTCCGACTGTGTATAGTTCATTCCTCTCTTAGATTCAAACAGCTTCAAGCTGAAGCAAAGAGGTTAAAAACCCAATATCTCCATTTGGGTTGTATAAGAATTGAGATTCATGCTTTGACACACCAGGGTCTAAATACTTTTGTCTTAGCTGCTGTCAGAGACTTAACCCACAATAAATACACTGATTCACTGATAGGAGGTATTGTCGCACATCTGTCCAATGGCCCAGTATACTTTGACTATTATCCAAACTTTTCTGTATATGTATATGATGAAACAATCGAAAGTATCCTTCAGTTACAAATCCAGACAACTGGATTTGATATGGCCAAGAAAAGACATAATATTGCTATCCAAACTAGAGGATGCTTTAGGCATACCAACACCCTTTATCCAGTTGTACTTCATGCAACCAGTAAGGATTCAAAAGCTAGTGTGGTGGTGTTAACAGATTCAAGAAATCAAAATATTGAACACCAAACCATCATATGGGAAGACCTTACTTTCCCAGAACACTGGGTAGTGTCAAATCCCAAACCTCTTGCCATGAAAAAGATAACTTCTGTCGATATTCGTGAGGAACAATCTTCTGCTATTCTTTCATTTCCTAGCAGATCAACCATTGATTGAAGAAGAATAGACCAAGCCTACAGAAGTTCTCATTTGTACAAAAATCCAAATATTGTAGATACAACTTGTTCAAGTTCTGTTTTAAATTCCTATAAACATGTTTCATTATGCCCAAATAGTTAACTTTTCTTCCCCTGAAGTCAAATGTCCCTAATGTAATTCTTTTGTAAATCTTAGTCATCTTGCTGAATTAATTATACATGAAAAACATCATCCTAGGACTGGTGAAGCTGAAGTCCTTCCTATCTATGAGCCCTTAGAAAGTCAATTGAGCAGATATCTTGCTCCAGAACTAAGTGGCAAAGGGAAGCTCCCAGAATCCCTCACTTTTTTCCCTGATTCCCACAGAGAATGGAATATAGACAATATCAGTGTTGGCCAAATAAGACAAATGATTGACATGATGCTCACTGAGTATAAATTAATGTGTCTCAGGGGGAAAAATGAAATAGAAGCATGCAAAACTATTATTCAACGTTTTACTGGAACACTGTTAAGATGGTGGGAAACAAAATCCTCTCAAGCTTTCGTACAAAATATGCAGGATGAGCTGCTTAAATATGAGGCAAGTGATATCATACACAATCCTAATGGAACTACACAAAATAATATGATTGGAGCTTTAAACTCCATGGTTCTAGAACACTGGTGTGGTTC
The DNA here is from genome assembly GCA_000404065.3 of Pinus taeda. Taxonomy (NCBI): domain Eukaryota; kingdom Viridiplantae; phylum Streptophyta; class Pinopsida; order Pinales; family Pinaceae; genus Pinus; species Pinus taeda. The sequence goes on along the minus strand of APFE031298235.1, from coordinate 121,394 downwards.
AAAAATTGAGATAGCAGATAAACATGAAGCTACCCTAATGAATATAAAATGTAATAAGATGTCTCAGTATGAATATTTCCACAGGGATTGGATGCAGTGAATATATGAGGTAAAGGATTCTTCTTTGGAAGCAAGTATATCTTACAACACTCCCCTCCAGATTTGTAGATTATATCCGTCTGCAAGAAGGTTTTTAGTTACCGTTTGAATCTTATACCTGGGAAAAAATTTATTCAATTATTACAAAAGCATTGGTTGGTTTGTCCACTAGCTCTAAAGTAAATAAATCTCTTGAAAATCTATCTATATTTCTAGATAGTAAATCTATTTGTAGTAGGTATGGTTTAAGCATAGATGACCCATTAGTCAAGAGAAGGAAAGCCAAGAGAAGATCTAAGAAATAGAGAAAACAAAGAACCAAATTTCACAAAAGAATAAAGAGAGTCTCTTCAAGGCCTCCCAAGCCTCGCAAGGGCTATTACAAGTATGTTACATGAACTCACTATTATAAGCCTTCAGACATCCGCTTGCATGGTTCAAAACAAGAAAAGTGGAACAAGTTAACTTGTTTGCTTTGTGGGAAAACTGGACACACTTCTAATAAGTGCCCACTAGGAGAAGAATCAAAGAAAAATAAAGGTAAGAAATCACAACCTCTACACATGCAGAAGAAAATAGTCAAGACAAAGACCCAAATTCTTTGTATGAAATGTGGGTCCAGAAGTCACCAGATAGATCACTTCCCAAATATAGTGATCCGAGAGCAAGCTCAACAGCAACAACTTATTTATTCATCTACTGATTACACTAGCTCTTCTTCTGACAATGCATCAGATGAAGAATTAAATCTTCATGCCCAACCATGCAATTGTTTAGACTCAGACGAATGTAATTGCAATTATTCTACTAATTCTGATTCTGATTATTCCAGTGAATATTTAGAAGATGCTATGCCACCTATTCAACATAAGGAAAAAGTGCTTATGGCATAATGAGAAGAAGAAGAGATGAAGATATTGGCACAAATTTGTGCAATGGAAGATGGAGAAATGAAAAATTGTCTCACAAATGCCTTTATGGATCAACTCTGTTCTTCCAATAAGGGACCTTCAAAGAAACCTTTATTCATAGATGCTTCCTATGAACAGAACACTAAGTCTTTTCAAAGGCATAAGCAGCAAGATAAGGTTCGCTCACTCACCTTGGGGGAGGTAAGTAGAGAATGGAATATAGACAATCTCAGTGTTGGACAAATAAGACATATGATTGACATGATGGTCACTGAGTATAAATTAATGTGTCTCAGGGGGAAAAATGAAATAGAAGCATGCAAAACTATTATTTAGTGTTTTACTGGAACACTATTAATATGGTGGGAAACAAAATCCTCTCGAGCTTTTGTACAAAATATGCAGGATGAGCTACTTAAAGATGAAGTAGGTGATATCGTACACAATCCTGATGGAACTACAAAAAATAGTATGATTGGAGCTTTAACCTCCATGGTTCTAGAACACTGGTGTGGTTCAGAAACTGAGATAACAGGTAAAAATGAAGTTATCCTAATGAATCTAAAATGTAATAAGATGTCTTAGTATGAAGATTTACACCGGGAATGGATGCAACGACTATATGAGGTAAAGGATTCTAAAAATCTTCTTTAGAAGCAGGTATATCTTGCAGCACTCCCCTCCAGATTTATAGATTATATCCATCTGCAAGAAGTTTTTCAGTTACCGTTTGAATCTTATACCTGGGGAGAAATTTATTCAATTATTACAAAAGCATTGGTTGGTTTGTGCACTAGCTCTAAAGTAAATAAATCTCTTGAAAAGCTATCTAGATTTCTAGATAGTAAATCTATTTGTAGTAGGTATGGTTTAAGCATAGATGACCCATTAGTCAAGAGAAGGAAAGCCAAGAGAAGAGCTAAGAAAGAGAGAAAACAAACAACCAAATTTCACAAAAGAACAAAGAGAGTCTCTTTGAGACCTCCCAAGCCTTGCAAGGGCTATTACAAGTATGTTCCAAGGACTCACTATTATAAGCCTCCAGACATCCACTTTCACGGTTCAAGACAATAAAAGTGGAACAAGTTAACTTGTTGGCTTTGTGGGAAAAGTGGACACACTTCTAATAAGTGCTCGCTAGGAGAAGAATCAAAGAAAAATAGAGGTAAGAAATCACAACCTCTACACATGCAGAAGAAAATAGTCAAGATAGAGACCCAAATTCTTTGTATGAAATGCGGGTCCAGAAGTCACCAGACAGATCACTGCCCAAATATAGTGATCCAAGAACAAGCTCAGCAGCATCAACATATTTATTCATCTGCTGATTACACTAGATCTTCTTCTGATAGTGCATTAGATGAAGAATATGAAGAATTAAATCTTCATGCCCAATCATGCAATTGTTCAGACTCAGACGAAGGTAATTGCAATTATTATACTAATTCTGATTCTTATTATTCCAGTGAATCTTTAGAAGATGCTATGCCACCTATTCAACATAAGGAAAAAGTGCTTATGGCACAATGAGAAGAAAATAAATGAAGATATTAGCACAAATTTGTGCAATGGAAGATGGAGAAATGAAAAATCGTCTCACAAATGCCTTTATGGATCAACTCTGTTCTTCCAATAAGGGACCTTCAAAGAAACCTTTATTCATAGATGCTTCCTATGAATGGTACACTAAGTCTTTTCAAAGGCATAAGCAACAAGATAAGGTTTGCTCATTCACCTTGGGGGAGGTAAGTAGAGAATGGAATATAGACAATGTTAGTGTTGGCGAAATAAGACAGATGATTGACATGATGTTCACTGAGTATAAATTAATGTGTCTCATGGGGAAAAATGAAATAGAAGCATGCAAAACTATTATTCAGTGTTTTACTGGAACACTGTTAAGATGGTGGGAAACCTAATCCTCTCCGTTATTCGTTGAAGCTTGCAATAGCAACACAGTTGCTAGGCCTTGCTGAGTCTCTTCTCTGCTTTTGCCACTTATTTTCTTTTACACGAACCCATACATGAACCTACTCAGGCATTTCACGCATTGTTGACCTTCTTCGCGGCTTCCCTCACCTTTTAACGGTCTGGCATCCCTTCTGCCTTTTGGTGAACCTCTGGTGAACCTCGGTGAACCTCAAATGAGAATAAGTTAAGTAGATACTACCTCAACAACTCATAATATGCACAAATAATCAGATGTGGAATAAAGAACACTCTCATATATTAATTCAGAAAATGGATTACAGAAGATTACAATATGTTCTTTCCTGAGATTGACTGTATTCGCATTTATCAGACTTTTCTTCTCAATATATGAGATTGCTTACTGAAAAATTCCTGGCGAAATTACAGAATCAGTCTTCGAACAAATGAACACACAGATATACTGACTTACTTATTGATCTGGCCACTTTAGGTTCTCACCTGTGCTGAGCACACAGATGCTGATCTGATAGTCACCCCATGAGTGACCTCAGTTGAAGATTTATTAAACAAAAGGTATTACAGACTCATGTGTTGGTGTGTGTTCTGTGTTATTCAAACAACAGATTGATCAGATTTCCAATACACATATATTTAAATGGAAAGACAATAGAGAAATATAGTAAGCAACACAAACACACAAACAATTTTTAATAAGGAGTTCACCCTATTCTCCAGGGCTACATCTCCGGTCCAGCTTCAGTGGTGGCCTTGTTTTATTGTGTCTTCCATCAGAGAGATTACAATACAGGGACTCAATATGAGTTCTCCTGAAGCAGATTTTGCTTGGCAGGGTGGTTCTTGGATTCCCCAAGCCACTCGGAGTACACATACTCTTTTTCTTCCTACCAGCTCTATGACCCTTGGTCTACAGTGGAAAGAGCCAAATGTGATGCTCAGTCCAGACAGATTCCCTTATGGGAAGGCTTGAATCTTCAAGCTCTCTGGTGCTTGACGCTGCCTGTGGTCAGCTCGGCCCTTTGTCTCCTTTGCTTGGCTTTACTGTTCTTTGTGTTTAGTCCTCCTCTCAAGGTTCACTGTTCACTTTCTCTCTTGGTCGCTTGGAGTCCTCTCAATTCGGGTTCCTAATCAACTCCCCTCAATTCGACTGTCGCTGTTCATGGCTTTAGCCATCCGATCCCTATGCCTGTTCGGTTCCTCTTCCGCCTGCGTCGATTCTCCTTCCATAGCTATGCTTGGAGTTCCTTGTTTGGCGTCAGCATGAATGCTCGGGAAGTGGCCACGTGTTCCCATCGGAACAGTGCCAACCTGCTCGTAGATTCATTTCTTCGATTATGTTGTGGATACATTCTTTCTCCACTGTGGTGGTCAAACGGATTCCAAATCCCTTTAGAACGCGGCTTAATTCCATATCGATTCCGCTTCTTTCTATCGGGCTCAATATTAGCCGTCCGATCTGAGCTCCTCAAGATCCGATGTCATACGCATGTCAAGCGCGGTTGACTTGCTCGACCGATAACGCGCAATCAATGACGGTTTTCTCTCTCCTCCACCGCCACACGTCGATCGGTGTATGGGATGGCTCTGCTCCTGTCCAAAACCTCTTACCGTTCAAGGGTGCCCCGATCAAAACTGCCGGTTTCCAGGGTACAGGTCCCGCCTTTGTACTTTAGTGCTTCTACCTTTTTCCGCTCACGATCCTCTGGTTCCCCACGCGACGGGTGCTCGGGCTTTCCCATTTTGGCCTTGTTCGCCCAGTGATGCATGATTAATTGCGCATCGAAAATCACCTCCTTTTCCTGATCTGGGGCTCCCAGGGGCTACTTTGGCCGCTTGTGCGGTCTCCATGGGCCTCGGTCAGCGTGATTTGACCGAGGTCCTCGTCATTCCACGTTGGCTACCATTACCACTGGTTCAGGGTGTTTTTGATGTTGTTTTGGATTCTTTAAAGATTTGTTTCATCCCGATACATTCAAGGTTCTTTGATAGTCGTTTATGGATCCGATTTGGATCACGACCTTCCTACTGAAAAAGCTTTTGGACCACCAAATGTTGGTTTTCTTCAAGCATTGACTAAGTGAGGAAATTGTTGTCTCACCTACCTAATCTCAATCCACTTTGCACTGCTCGACTTCGAACCTTTAAGCCCAATCCTGAGGTATTCCACCTATCCATTGTGCGTCATCCTTACCTTCCTGTCCAGCACCGTGTCTTCCCGTAATTCACTAAGATATTCAGGGAGCAGGTCATCAACAGAAGGTAATTGACTCTGCTCTTCAGGGTCCTCAATCATTGAAGGTTCAAACAACCTCAAGAAATCTGCGTTCATGACTGAGTAGATGTGCATGTAGGTTGGTAGATCAAGGCGAAAATAATTTTTACCAATCTTCTCAAGTATCCTGAAGGGTCCATATCTGATAGGTTTTAGCTTTTTACCTTCACCTTGCATCCTGTCCTTGCTATATACAACCAGACTTGGTCTCCAACTTGAAAACTATGCTCCATCCGATGCATATCATGCCTAGCCTTGTACTTGGCCTGGATTTTTTCCAGTTGTTCTTGTACTACTTGGTGGATTTCCTGGATCTGTTCAATGAACCTAGTTGCCTTGTCCACATCAATGTGTTCATCAACCATGGTATCTTTACCAAAGACAAAATCCAAAGGAGACCTTGGTAGGAAACACAAACAGGTCTCAAAAGGAGATCTCTATGTAGAAGAGTGTTTGGATCTATTCTAAGCATGCTGCACATAACACAAGTGTTCATCCCAAGGCTTAGGGCGTTTGCTACAATATCCTCTCAGTGACTGGATCACTGTCCTGTTAACTACTTCTGTGTGGCCATCTGTTTGTGGATGAATAGCTATGCTTTTCTTTAATTTGGTGTCCATTATTTCCCACAGACTTGACCAAAACTTCCCTACAAATTGGGTGTCTCGATCAGATATAATAGAAGTGGGTAATCCAAAATGAACCCATACATGTTCAAAGAACAATTTTGCAGTTTGTTCAGCTGTAATCTGTTTACTACAAGGTATCAAAACACACATTTTTCTAAACCTATCCACAACAACATATAGATAATCATGACCTTTCCTAGATTTAGGCAGTCCTCCAACAAAATCCATGGAAATTCTTTCCCAAGGGTGAGCAGGAACTAGAAATGGAGTGTATAAGCCTAGTTTCCGGTTGTTGGGCTTGATTTTAGCACACACAACACATCCCTTTACATATCTAGAAACTGTCTCACTCATTTTCAGCCAATAGTAGAACCTTTGTAGCTGTGCAACTGTTTTACTTACCCCAAAGTGACCTGATATCAGAGAAGTGTATGCTTCCCTAATTATCTTTGCTCTCTCAGTTTGTGGAATGCAGAGTTTCCCACAATGATATAAGAGTCGATCCTTCGCATGATAGTCCAATTCTTCTCCTCTTTTGCCTTGACTCAAAGTTTCATATACATCCTTAAAGTCCATGTCCTGAGCATACTGTTCTATGTAGCTTTCATGCAGCACAAAATTATGCTTAAGTAGGGTAGATGCATTTATAATGGGTCTAGATAACATGTCCGCAACCTTGTTAAGTATGCCCTTTTTATATCTGATGACTAAATGAAACTGTTGTAGAAAACCCAACCATCTGTAGTGTCTCGATTGCTGTAACTTAGTTTGAGAGTGTACATATTGAAGTGGTTGATGATCAGTATGTATTACTGTTTCTTTGCCCATTAAGTAATGTTTCCACTTTTTCACACTCTGAACTAATGCATACAATTATTTATCATATGTAGGATAGTTAACTAATGTAGGATTAAAAGTCTCAGAATGATAACATATGGGTTTACCGTGCTGTGCCAACACTGCTCCCATGGCATAGTCACTGGCATCAGTGTGGATCTCAAATGGTCTTTGTAGATCTGGCAGTGCTAGTACAGGTGCTGTACTAATTTTTTCTTTCAAGGGGTCGAAGGCTTTCTGCTATTTGCCTCCCCACTGAAACACCTTGTTCAATCCTGTCAAAGCATGTAAGGGAGCTGCAATTGAGGAAGAATTGGAACTGAACTTCCTCCAATATTGTGCTGCTTCTAAGAAGCTTTGCACTTCTGTAGCAGACTTGGGTTTAGGCCAGTTTACAATGGCTGCCACTTTAGAGGGATCTATTTTCAATTCACCTCCCCCTACTAGGTGACCCAAATAGTTTAGAGAGGTTTTGCCAAATTCACATTTGGAGAGTATAACATAAAGTTTTTCTCTTTTCAAAACATCTAATGTCTACTTAACATGCTTTAAATGTTATTCCCATGCTTTAATAAAAATCAGAACGTCATCCACATACACAATAACAAAATCATCAAGAAAAGGTCTGAGTACATCATTCATTAATCTCATGAAAGTAGCAGGAGCATTATTTAGGCCAAAAGGCATAACCAACCATTCATACAATCCCTAATTTGTTTTGAAAGCAGTCTTCCATGCATCTTTCTTTTCAACTCTGACCTGATGGTATCCACTGTGTAGATCCAGCTTGGTGAAATAAACAACTTCCTTCAATTGATCTAAAAGATTATCTATGCGAGGAAGAGGATAATGATTTTTGATTGTTATCTTATTCAGTGCTCGGTATTCAATGCACATTCTCCACGAGCCATCTTTCTTTCTCACCAAAACGATTGGTGACCCACATGGTGATGTGATAGGCCCGATGAACCCTTTCTCGAGCAACTCTTGCACCTGCTTCTTTATTTCAAAATTCTCTAAAGCAGATAACCTGTACATCCCAATGTTAGGCAAAGGAACATCTTGTTGCAAAATAATATCATGTACTATTCCCTTTTTGGGTGGCAGACCTTTAGGTTCTCGAAATAAGACATTATACTCTGAAAAAATATTTTCTATATCAGCTTGCTAATCAACATTACAACCCTCAAATACATTGGCGTTATCAGGTGTCTTTTCATTTACAGCCATCAGTAAGAACTGTTTGCATGAATCTATCATTCTTTTCATCTGTCCTGATTTTATGAGAGTATAATTATTTTTGAGCTTATGAGCTCTTACAAAGTATTCGATTCCCCCTTTAACAAGTAGATACTTGTTCTCAGCTCTATAGAAAATAGCCTTTCTGTCATACAAGTAAGGACTTCCCAAAACAATTCCACATATATCCAAAGGAATTACATCTAACTCAACCTCATCTACAAATGCTGACCCAAAAGAAAACTTGAGTTTGCACTGTCTAGTCACTTGTAGTTGTGCTTTATCATTCAACCAACCTAATGGGTATGGTTTCTTATGAGGTGTAGTTGTTAATCCCAATTTCTTCACAATTGCTTCAGAAATTAGATTTAACTGTGAGCCACTATCAAACAAAGTATCAAACTTTTGATTTTTGGAAACAACTCGAATATGGAAAAGCTCATGTCTTTTTCCCTCATGTTATTCATCAATAACAGGTTGAGCAGAATTACTAGTAGATGCTTTAGAATTCTTACCTTTTATACCCGTGGCTGCAATGATTGTTTCATCTCTCGAGTCTGACCCCAAATATTTCTGAATAGCTGCAATAATCTTGTTCTTCTTGCCCTCAGACTTCTTAGGTCTCAACTCTAGATGCAGAATCCAACAGTGCTCATCATCATGCCCCTCCTTTTTACAGTGAGTGTATGAGGCTTTGCCTTTTTGTGTAGTGTTAGCCTTCCTTGCTTTCCACTTCTGCTTTCTTTTCTCCTTGCTCTTGTTTACAGTGGGTTGGGATGGTCCCCCAACTTCTGGATTTCCATTCTTTCCTCTAGCTTCTAGATGAGTAGCTTGTACAGATACCTTATCTATACTAGTGGGATTAAACATGAGGATGGTATGCCTCATGTAGCTGTGTAGACCACCAATGTACTTCAAAAGAGTCTCTGGTGAGTCTAATGAGATCCCTAGAATCAATGCTCTCTTTCTAAATTCTTGAGTGTACCCTTGCACACTTTTCCCTTTCAATTGCCGAAGAGTTTGCCAAATCATCATGTCTTGTTGCATATAGGCCAATCGATAGAATTGCTTCTTGATGGCAGAAACAAATTCACTCTAGACAGAGATAGTCTTACCATGTATTTTCATGTCAGCTTAGGTTCTGTCTTCCCACTAAACCAAGGTAGTGCCTCCTAGGCATAGGCTTGCCAGCTGAATTTTGCTACTGTCTGAGTCGATGTTCTGCACTCTGCCATACACATCAATTTGTCTAATCCACTTGTCCAACTTTTCAGCATTTAGCTCTCCATCATATATAGGCAAATCGAATTTAACATCTAGCTTGATCAAAGATGCTTTCTTATTATGCACAGGGCTATTAGGAGGTGTGCGAAAGTTTTCCTCTTTCCCTTTTCCTTTTGATTGGTCATGGGAATGAGATTCATCTTCTTCTTTATCTTGTTTGGAGCCTGATGAATCTTCATCCTTATGCTTTCTAAAGTCTCTATACATTTCTTCTACCGTAGACTTTATAGCTAGAAAACTCTTTATGAATTGAGGGTCTGGCCCCACAGAACCTTCCTCTGACATGGTCTTCTGAGGATAGACTCTCCCAATCTCAGGATTAGTTTTGACCAACTCTCCTTCTCATAATTTGAGCTTTGATCTAGTGAGCATTCAACAGCTAATCCAACATAAGCTTGTCTAAACTTACAACCTAAAGCTTTGATACCACTTGATCTGATAATCACCCTATGAGTGATCTCAGTTAATAATTATTAAATAGAGGTGTTACAGACTCATGTGTCGGTGTGTGTCTAGGTTATTTAAGCAACGGATCGATTAGATTGCAAATACATAGACACTTGAAATGGGAGACAACAGAGAAATACAGTAAGAAAATATAAGAACACAAGAAATTAATAAGGAGTTCACCCTATCCTCCAGGGTTACATCTCCGGTCCAACTTTCAGTGGTGGCCTTCTTTTATTGTGTCTTGAAGCAGAGAAATACAAAGAAGGAGCTCAGTATGAGTCTCCTATCACAGGATAGCTTGGCAGGGTGGTTCTTGGATTTCCCAAGCCACTAGAGTACACAGACTCTTGGCCTTACCAGCTTTCTGACCTCTCGGGTCTACAATGGAAGGAGCCCAATGTGGTGCTCAGTCCTGACAGATTCCCTTCAGGGATGGCTCATTTCATTCAGTTAGAAAAACAAGGCTAAATTAAGCAACTCATTTGGTTTAAAATATCAGAAAATGGAAACCGCATCAGAATTGCAGCATACTATTTTGCACCGCAGGCTTCAAAAATCTATAAAGGTAGAGGGCTTGACCATAAAGATCTATTTGCAGCCTTAAAAGTAGATATTGCAACATATTCGCAGCTAGGTGAAGTCCTTATAGTGGGTGATTCAATGTTAGGATTGCAAGTGAGAAAGCTAGCATTCTTTGTTGTAAAGATGATTGTGACCCTATTTGGCTTACATAAGAAAGTAATCATAAGTGGGAAAGAATTTCAAAGGACAAGGGTTGCAATCTCTTTGGTGAACAATTGCTTACTCTATGTGGGGCCTTTGATTTAGTCATTTATAATGGCTTGATTAGATGGGCAAAGTCCAGTAATTTCGCTTGCAATATTAACAATGGAGCAAGTGTGGTAGATTATGTAATTTGCTCGCATGGTTTGTGTGAGAACATGGAGGAAGTTTTGATTGGAGATTAGTTGTGGGACTTGAAATCAGATCACAAGCCAATTTATTCATGTTTCTCTTGGATTGGAAAGAAACAATTAGAGTAAAAAATTCAGCATGTCCAACAAAATCTCCCACAGGGCAGAATTCTTTTGACCCCAGAAAATTGTAATACCTTCAAAATGACGCTAGAGAGGCTCTTCGAGAAGGAGAAAATTACAATTCACAGCCTTCATAGTCATGAATTAACACATTTAATTCAATGCACACTTGCAAAGTGTAAAAGAGTAAAAATTAAGAAGTTTGAAACAAATTTCTTTTCGATTAATGGTTGGTTTGACAAGGAATGCAAAAAAGCAAGTAGAATGTGGAAAGAGTCAAACAAGGGTAGCATAAAACTCAAAGCTTACAAGCAGATATTAAGTAAGAAAAAGGTTGATTTCATGGTTTCAAGGAGGGAAGAACTAATCTTCCTTGGGAAAAATAATCCCAAATTATTTTGGAAGGAGCTCCAACCGAAAACAATACAACTTGGAAATAATATTACAGCTTCTAAATGGTTTGACTATGCAAAACAACTCTATGAGCAGGTTCCCCAGGTTGACCCTCCCCCCTTGGTCAACACTGATACTGAACTCTTCACAGTAAAAGAGATAGAGATGGGTATCAAGAAGTTGGGTGTTGGAAAAGTAAAAGACTTAGCTGAACTCCAAGCATAATATCTAAAGTGGGGCTCAAAGATTCTTGCACCTCACATTATAAAAATATTCAACAACATCATACAAGAAGGGCTCCCCACGGATTGGACAACTAGTTTGGTAATACCTCTTTTTAAGAGCGATGACATCAATAATCCCTCCAATTATAGGACCATCATGATAAACCCTTTGGTTGCAAAGCTATTTGGAAGCATGCTAGAAAACAAAATTAGCAAGTGGGCAAAAGAAAGAGATAAGTGTGCTAAAGGGCAAACATGTTTTAGATTTAAACATTCCACAATTGATCATTGTATAACTTTAAGGCACATCATTGAAAAATGTTTGGGAGAAAAAGGAAGAACTCTTTTGTTGCTTTGTTGATTTCAGAAAAGCATTTGAATCAGTTCCTATGGATAAGCTTTGGCACAGAATGGAGGAACTTGGGGTTCCTAAACATTTGAGAGCAGTTGTGCATAGGCTGTATGAAGAGGTGAAAGTCAAAATTAGAACTTCAACAGGCATTTCTAAAAGTTTTAGAAGCGATATTGGGGTCAAGCAAGGTTCCCCACTGTCTCCTACCCTTTTGGTTTATAGATCGACAAGCTTGAGGAGTAGTTAAATTCACAAGGGGGTGATGGTATCTATTTGGGCAAGTTGTTATAAGGCTTCTTTTGTATGCAGATAACCTTATTCTAATTGCTAAATCGGCTCTTGGTTTGCAAGAGCACTTACTATCCCTTAAGCATTTTTCTAGAAGTGTGGGGATGCAAGTCAATATCAGCAAAACGAAAGTAGTGGTCTTCTCTAAGAAAAGAAAACATAACCAACATAAGTCCTACTTTGAAGGCAACATTTTGGAAGAAGTTACGGATTACAAATACCTCGGAATTGATTTCAACAAAAATCTAAGCTGGAATGGTTGTAGAAAGAAAATAACTTTTGGGGGGTTGGAAAGCATTTTATGCTTTTCAAAATAGGTGTAGAGAGGCAGAGTTATGGGATTGGAAAACCACTCAAACTCTTTTTGGGATTTTAGTAATTCCGATGATTCTCTATGGTTGTGAACTATGGGCCAATAATACATTTGACATGCAGTGGAGACAAATTTAGAAAATTCAGAAGCGTTTGGTTACAAACAAATTTAAGATTAAAAGTGCAGTTCCTTATGATATCTTGTTAAGTGAAACAGGGACTGCTCCTATCAAAGCAATTGCTATGGTGCGAGCCATAAGGTATTTAAAAAAATTGAGCAAATGGAAGAGGGTGGATGGCCTAAGGTTGTCTTTAATGATAGATTGTGCAAGAGCAAAAAAACTTGGATGCAACAAAATAACAAATGGTTTAGTAAATGGGGTATTGGCTTGAATGTGTGTCCCATAAACAACAAAGAGATAAAAGCTTTTGTTATGGAAAAGTTCCACAAACGTACTTGGGATAAGGAGTTAGGAAGAAAGGAAAATTACTATATTGAAGTGTTTAATCCCACTCACAGTCATCAACCAAAAGCATACATAGAGGCCAATATCTCTTGGAGAGCCAAAATTCTTATTGCTCAGTTAATGACCAATTCTCATCAACTCCGTTGTGAAACAGGGAGCTGGAAAAGGCCAAAGGAAGTGTGGGAGGAAAGAATATGCATTTTTTGTTCTTCCGGAAAAGTGGAAACAGAAAAACATTTCATTTTAGAATGTGAGGCCTTCAAAGACAACATGAAAAGTTACGCAGATATGCTCGCAGCTAGTTCTTTGGATAATCTATTTAGCGAGGGGTTTGTGGAGAAATTGGGAGCATTTATTTTGAAGCTTCACAGAAAAAGCGCTGAAGACATCAACCAGCGAAAGAAGCAATCTGTGCCATAGGTTATTTTTAGCCTCGCGAAAGTTAAAAATAATTTCTTTCTTTCTTTCCTATCAAATTAACAATAAATTTTATAACATTGGTAAAAAAAATCGGAAAAAATTCTTTACTTAAAAAGAAAGAAAAAAGAGAAAAGAAGAGAATCCACTAAAGGGCTCAAATTTTTCCCGGCCCATTATATTATAATACAATACATCATCATTGTGTATGCAATTTATTTGCAAATATAATTGTGGCGAGGAATTCGACATAGCATTAGCTAATTAAAGCAATTTCCCTGGGATTCTCAAATGTCAGTTTGAAGAAGAGGGACCATGGGGTCCATTGGAGCATGAAATATTATTCGTTGATGAGGAAGAGGCGTCATAGATGCCTCGTAGACTTGCTCCTTGGTTAAGCGACGCCGCCTCACATGCTCCCCACATAATTAAAATATCCTTAATAAATACCCCTTACTGATATAATAATCCCCAAAAAATAATATCGAGTGCGTGCAATCAGTGCGGCCATGTGAGCGTGCTCTACGTGGCAGCCCCAGAAGTCGACGGCTGGGCGCCACTCGAGTACGGGCTCATTAAGGCATCTGACCTGGTGCCACGTTGGCAGGCATTCACAGGTGGATGTATTGCACTACAGCAGGCAGTGCATGAACTTTCAAGAAAAGGTGCCGACTTATAGCCCCGTCAGCGGTGTTGCGGAGAGGGTTCCGCGGGGATCCAGCGAAAGATCGCCGGGTAGAACACGGTTTAATGCGGATTTCACTAATCCATGTCCAAAGGCTGCATTTAGCCATGTTTAATATGCCGGGGTGGCTTCAAACGGTGTGTTTTGAGTAAAAAATGTTGCAGTAGGGGCTGTCTTTGGTTTTTCCTTTGTCGGCCTTGAAATACCCCCGGGAGAGCCCGGATTACTTCTTTTGGATACTTCGGAAGTTCGAATCCGGCGTTCGTTTTTCCTCATATAGCTTTAATTTCGACTTTCCAGCAGCTGGATCCGTCAGTCCGCGGAATACGTTTTGTGTGACGTGCTTTTAAGCTTGATGTTGATGTTCCGGTGGGTCGAACTCGTGTCCTTTATACCGTAATCCGGGAGTCGGGTGAAAAGATTGCTTCATTTGGTCTTTCGAGTGCTTCGAAACCGTTGTCTTTAGTCCAGGCGCAAAGAAAGCTTATGCTTCGCTTTGAAGTTCCGGCTGTTCGAAGACTGTTCTAGAGGCCGCCCCAAGAGATCTCTCACCGTAAAGAAACTTCCCCGTGGCTCGAATGCTGGTGTGTGGCCTACGTTTGATGTGAAATCTTTGGAAACATTTAAGTTAATGCTCACAGTTGATGATGAAGGGGTTCGGAGTGGTTGCCTGCTGAGGAGGTCGGCCCTGTCCGGTATGCTATTTGGGTGCATTGATTGTTGTGTCGGCATTTTGGTTATGCTGTTCATTTTCAGTGCCACGAGGGTCTGAATTGTGGAACACGATATCGGTGTGATGCTTAGCTTTGACTTTTAATATTATATGCACATATATGTGCTTACAATACCCATCTCTGCCAGGGCTGCAGGAGGTGAGATCGGAAGGGTTTAGAAAGGAGATCTTCTGCTGTTCTCTCTTGTTTGGAAAGGGCGAGGTTTGGAGGTCGAATCTCCTTAACTGTTCAAGGGTAGGATATATTATGAGTGTGTCCGCCTTTTCATGAGGATTGGGAAGCAGACAGTGCAGCATCGACAACCATGTATTTCACAAAGCTGGACGACTCGCCCATGTTCCGCAAGCAGGTTGGTTGGGACACAATTTCTTATGCCTCTTCTAAATAACAGCTGCTGCATAATATCGGCTACTAACAGTAGACATTTATGAACATCGATTTTTAACTACATCTTATGTTATGGATACAGTGTTATTTAACGTCGGAAGATAGAAGTAAATTACATCATCGATCCAAGAAATATAAACAAACGCCCCATCATTTTTCCGATAATTTTACCTTAAATTACTCATCTGTCCTATCCTGGCTTCCCCACCCTGCTCCGCCATCAATCTTTCCTGCTTGTTTAAAATCTGCTGAAAACAATCCAATAGGGAACATATCAATCTTTCCTTATCTCAATCTATAACATGTAACCAAGTGCATTATGACGCAAAACTCGTATCACTGCATTATGAAAGTGGTCCTGCTCTTTCATTTTTCCATAATTTCATGAAATTAGTCAGCTTTCTCATCGTGGCTTCCTTTGCTGCCCCACCACAAACTTTACAGCATCCATCCTTCGCTCTGTGATTATACTCTTCTGAAGAACAATTCAATAAGGAATTTTGAATTCCTTATCTTGATCTATGACATGTAACTAAGTGCATTATGAAGCAAATTTTATCTATTTAGTATTAGATTTATCATTTAATATAGTTACAAAGTTGACTGCCATACTGTCAAATTCCTGTTATCTGGTTTTGCTTAGAGTTAAGCACATAATGAAAGTTTTAAGTAGCAAAGGGTGTTTGCGGTTATAGGTTAGCTAATTTTTCACCCACAAATTCTGCTAAATTTGAGGCATCTACATTAGCAGAATAGTATTCAGTATTTATTTATCTTGACCCTGGAATTTTATTACATGCAAGGCATGTATATTAGCAAAATGCTATTCTTGAATAATAAAAAATCCTTTGGCTTTGATTCGGGTACTAGCCTCATCTGACCATAACTTTTCAAAAGCAGAGGCAGTGCTTATTGTTATTTCAATGATAAAAGAGCTGTAATCCCGCTGCCATAACGTAGGCCAACAGAGAGGCTGGGGATGGAGCATTGTGTTTCATTGTTGAAAGTTGATATTGTAAGTCAACCGTTCACCTCCATAGAAATGGCGAATAAAGTGAAATCAACCCTCCATCTTCTTATAATTAGCTAATGACACAAAGTGGAACAAACTGGCAAGGGTTGCTATTAATGTCGCCTATGGTGATTCATTGTGTGGGAGAGATGTAACATTGACAGTGTGAATACAATATTTCTGTCTTTTCTCTCTCTAGCTTTTGTGCATGCTATTTACATACATGATATCAGAAGGGAGCCCCTGGAGCACACTTGTTGAAAGGAAGAATGACCAAGAGGAAGGTGACGGAATATATATATACACACACACATAAAATAAAAGGTTTCCAAGTTCGAAACTTTCAAAATGATTTGATAATCTGAAAGGGGAAAAAATATATGAGCTTATGCTAGATATGACATAATGTGGTACAACTCTTTGGGGTTCCGAGAAAGAAGGATTTCGATTGGACAATAAGATCAGCAATTCACGGGGGCACATCAATGATTTTAGTCAACAATGAGGTTCAACATGAAGGTGGCAACATTCTTAGCTGCAACAAGTCTCATGAGATTGCAACAACATAAGGGTATTAGAAGGCGTAACATTGCCTTAGACCAGACATCATTCATAAAAATCAGAATGCATGAAGTATATGCTAGAAAAACGCTCTTGGGTGACTGAGAGCAATTCATTTGGCAGATGTAATGTTTATTTATTTATTTTTTATTTGCCCTCCGAACCCATATTTGATATACTATTCTAGTAATGTAAAAACCTTCCTAAAGAAGACTCGTCATGGGAGACAAAAAGTTTCCATCAAAAATACCCCTCATTACCTTTGCTTTGAGGATAAAACAATTTTTAAAGGCGGTGGTATTGTAACAAACATAATTAGTTAGGGAAATATAAGGATGTGCCCTATTCATAAGGGGGATGCCTCTTCGTGTAAACTAGGCACCCAACTAGTATTTACGTTGTGGGGCCTCCGTTGTAACTCCATCTATTTTTCAATTCATTAATAAAATATATGTATACAGTACGTATATAATTTGCTTGTTATAGACGTATAGTCTCATGATAACAGTTAAGAGGATCTTTGATTTTCTAATGTCGCGGAGTCTTCGGAATAGTGCCTCCCTCGAAATGGTGTCAAAAACTTTTCGGAAATCAACAAAGCAACTGTAAACCTGCAAATAGTGATGGCGAGCCTTCTTAATGATGGCTCTCAGGGTGAAGATGTGATCAGTTGTTTTGTAGTCTAGGCGAAAGCTTGCTTGTCCTCTAGCTTTGAGATGTCGATTCTTTAGTTCCTTAGAAAGCCATTGGTGTATAATTGTGGTATAAAGTTTGGAGAATGTGTGGCCCACCATGATAGCTTTGTAGTTACTCAAATCAACACTGCTCCCCAATTTGTGGATAGGATGGATGATGTGTCTTTTCCAGTAGGAGGGAAGCTTGAACAAAACACAGTTAAAAATATTTGCAATATAAGTCTCAAGTGATTGGATGCCATGCTTGAGGAATTTGCCCCGAAACCCAACCTCATTAGTTGCTCTATTGGTTCTCAAAGCTCTGGTTGCTCTCTTGATCACCCATACAAAGAAGAGGTGGCATAAGGTGGGAGGGGAGGGGATATGGGAGGGGGTTGCCCAGGGATGTCATAAAGGGAGGTGGAGTGGGAGAACATGGTATGGGGGTCAAGGCCGATGGTGTGATGTCTAGGAAAGAGGGCCCACCAAAAAGCTTTCAGGGAGTAGCGAAGAGCGTCATAGAGTCCCGTCTTCAATCCAACGGTTCATGGGACATGTAGTGGGAGTTGTTTTAGGTGAAAGTCAAGGTGAAAAGAAACTTGAGCATTCGACATCTGCTCATGTTTGAGTGTTTGACGCATGGCTATTACAAAAAGGCCTAGATTCAACAACTGTAGCATGTTAAGCACCTGCTTACATTGTCGGATCATCTGGAAGGCTAAGAAAGGGTAAAGGCGCCTAAGCACTCTTGTGCCATTTTTAAATATAAATGGACCAGTAAGACAACATATATGATTTGTGATTAGGGATGTTAGATATGTCAGGGTTGTTAGAGAACTGTTAGAGAGCACAAGGGAGAACATTGTGCCATTTTTAAATATAAATGGACTAGTAAGACAACATATATGATTTGTGATCAAGGATGTTAGAAACTGTCAGGGTTGTTAGAGAACTGTTAGAGAGCACAAGGGAGAACAACATGCGCGCAAGAAGTGGCGAATCTTGTGGAGAGTAAAGGTTGACCGTGTGCATGAATCTAGCAGATAAAAGGAGTTGAGTGAACGAGAGAGAGCTCGTTGAGGCAGAGAGCAAAGAGAAAGAGAGAGAATTGGTCTAGCAAGAGAGCATAAATCTAGTTAAAGATGGAATTGAGAGAACTATGGGATTGCTGTGTGTGAATATAAGATGGTGTGCTGAACTAGTTAAGAAGGCAGAGTGACCCAATCAAGTTGCAATACCATGGATCGATGTCCATGGTAAAGGAAAGAACCAAAACTATAAAAGCAAAAGAAATCTCTTGAAGAAAAGTGAGCTGAGTGAGGGAAAAAGATCCTTACGAGTGGTGATTGTGCAAGTTGGTTAAATGCTGAGACGGGAGCAGATCTGAGTGATGAATATAGTGTGTGATGTTGCTAAGATGAGATTTGAGCCAGAGGTGAAGAGATGCAATGCAAAGATAGAGTTCGACTGCAAAAGAAGGCTAAAGATTTGGTGTATGGGGTCTCGACAGATGTGTTTAAGTTTAGATCTAAAGAGAAGCAGTAGAAGAAATCTTGAGGAAGACCAAGCTGGAGAAGTGATTAAGAAGTTTGTATGAGTAAGTTTGATTTGAAAAGCCTATGGATTTGAGTTTGAAAATGTATGAAAAAGGGATTTGATTAGCACAAGTAATTGGTGCTTCCAAATATTAGGGTGTTGGTGCCTCCAACATGTTTGTGCTTGCAAGTCAGGGGATAGGTGTCTCTTGGTGCCTTTATATTTCAGGGGAATAGGTGTCTCCTTCAGGTTGGCTGTGTTGAAGAAAGTGTAACTAGGTTCGGTCTTCATAAATATGAAATGTACTTTTGATTCTTGTATTTTGTAAAAGAAAGAAAAATGATTATTATTATTATTATTGAGCCTGGGTTTCTTGCCCAAGAAATTTGTTTTATAGGTCAAGCACTAATTGAGAGTGCTTCTAGGATTGTCTTAGGTTAAGAAGTCAAATAGGGACATTGTCATAATATGAAGACCCCATCAGGCATCTTGTAAATTGTAAAAAAATTATTTTATTGAGCCTTCCAAAACCAAGTCGGCCTGCTAGCCTGTCAAGTTGGCCTAGATGCTGGAATTTGTACCCCTGGAAGACCTATATATGGAAGACAGTTCGACCTCATTTGGACACACTCATTCCTCTCTCTCATGCGAAGGAAGAAGTAGAAAAGGGCAAGAGAAGAAGGAAAAAGAAGGAGAAGAAGTGTTTTGGGTTCCTCTCTCTCTCTCTCTCCACATGTGCGAAGAAGGCTGAAATTCTGCAGCTTTTTGCTAGGGTTTTCGCTGTCAGGCTAGGGTTTCATTGTGGAGGTTCGATTTGGTGAAAAAGAGCTCAAGGAGGGCCAATAAAATCCCCTTCTAGATCTAGAAGTCAAATTAGGTCAAGCGAGGTAGCTGGAGGCTAAGAAGAAGCAATTCTAGCTCACACGTGCGGGGTAGCTCTTGCTGTTGGGGGGGGCCGAAGTTGCAGATTTGCAGTTAGGGTTGAAAAGTTGTGGGTAGAGGTCAAAATAGTGTTGCCGAAAGAGATTCTGCTAGGTTTGGAAAGCAGTGAAGCAAGCACATTCTTGAGAAGCTGATGTTGGTCTTGGAAGGGCTTCAGTGTTGGTCAAGAGTCTTGGTATTCGTCAATGAAGAATCTATAAGAAGAGATTGAAGGGTTTTCCTCTCAAGATGAGAGGTTTTGCCCTGGCTTTGAGCTTACATCTTGTGTACTTGTATCTTGTTGATCTTCTTGTTTTGGCAACTGTTTGATGATTGAAGAACACACTAGAATAATAATAAGAAGAAGATAATTCTAATAAGTAAAAAGACATCACAAGTAGTTATCATAGTTAGAAGAATCATTAATGTCATCTTGCCTTAGATTCGTCAACATGGTATCGGAGTAATGGTTCACACAAGGCATGAAGAAGGTCAACTCTATTATGAAGAAGCTTGAAAAGAAGTGCTCATCAATAGCAAGTCTCATCAAACAAAGTTTCAAACAGTATGGAATAGTCTCTTCTCTTCAAAGATCTCAAATATTCAAAGAATGAAGGATTGTTCTCTACCCTCACCGGAACATTTCGACATGAAAATATATGGGTGATAGATAGTGGAGCTTCAAGGCACATGACTGGATATCACAAGCAACTCAAAACTCTGTCCAAATGAAAGTCCTCATACTTTGTGGAGCTTGGTGACAACAAGAGCTATTCGGTAAAAGCATTGGATCTACATCATGGAAGGAGGAGGTAACATCCATCTCAACAACATTCTATATGTTTCAGGTTTGTGCAAAAATCTTATTTCTGTTTCATCATTAGAAGAAAAAGGAGATAAAGTTGCTTTTATAGATGGTAAAGTAGTGGTTTGGGCTAAAGATTCTAGCATTGAAAAGTCTAGAACCACTGGAGTTCGAGAAGGAAGACTCTACAAACTCTCATCTCCTCTAAATCAAGCACTTGTCCGCATTAAGATAAGTCTGTGTGAACTTTGGCATAGAATATTGGACCATCTTCATTACAAGATCTTGCCAACTCTAAACTCCATTGTAAATGGGATACCAAATCTCAAAGAAGACCATGAAGGAGTCTGCAAAGGTTGTGCTCTAGGAAAGAATGCAAAGAAACCATTTGCAAATAGTACATCTAGAGCTCAAGAGATTCTAGATCTCATCCACTTTGATGTGTGTAGTCCCATGTCTAAATCACTTGGAGGTCATCTATACTATGTTACTTTCATTAGTGATCATTCAAGTAAAACTTGGGTTTATTTACTTAAATCCAAGGACGAAGTATTCATAAAATTTCAAGAATTCAAGACAGAGGCAAAAAATCTTACAAAAAGAAAGATAAAGATTCTAAGGTCAGATAATGGAGGCGAGTATACCTCCAAAGAACTCATTGCTTTCTGTAAGGAGGCTGGGATTAAGAGGGAGCTTATAGTTCCATACAATCCCTAGCAGAATGGAGTAGTTGAACAAAAGAATAGAGCCAATTTGACCACTATAAAAGAATGCCCGGTGCTGATAGCCAAGATGCACAAGAAGGAGCAGCCTCAGCAACCTACATAGAACTTACATATGACCAAGATCTATCGAAATTCCTATTGCGAGAAGCAATGAAGACTGCAATATACATTCAAAATAGAAGTCCTCAGAGGTCACTTGGCAATATAACACTAGAAGAAGTCTTCACTGGGAAGAAACCAAATATTGATCATCTTTGGATATTTCGGTGTCCTGTATATATTCACATTCCCAAGGACAAAAGAAAGAAGCTAGATTGTGCAAGCAAGAAAGTAATATTTGTTGGATATAGCAACTCTTCCAAGGCTTACAGGATCTACATAAAGGAAGGACATCAAATAGAAGTAGGCAGAGATGTAATATTTGATGACAACATTGCCTTCAATAAATCCAAAGATCTCCCATCTAATTCTGATGAGGAGGATCTTCCTATGTTTGAGAAAGAAGTTAATAAGGAAGAAGTCTCTCGTCATGAAGAAGAAGAAGGTCCCAGTGAACCAATCTCTCTCCCTGAAAGAAGAAAGAGACCTAACTGGTTAACTTCTACACTTCAAGAAGCAGAAGGTCACATCGCAAGAGGAAGATTCAGGGAGAGCAAGAAACTGAAAAATACTCAGGATATGCAATATACATGTCGAAGCTCATTAAAGATGAACCTTCCACTTTCAAAGAAGCAACCAAACACCAAGAATGGAAGAATGCAATGAATGAGGAATACTAATCTATTATGAAGAATGGAGTCTAGGAAATTGTACCAAGACCAGAAAACAAATAAGTGTTAACCTCTAAGTGGTTGTATAAGATCAAGCATGTTGCAGATGGAAGTTGATAAATTCAAGTTTAGATTCATGGCTCGAGTTTTCCCTCAGGAAGAAGGCATTGACTATGAAGAGACCTTTGCTCCCACAACACAGTATACCACGATCCGATCTCTGATATCTCTAGGAGTGTCAATGGGATGGAAGTTACATCAAATGGATGTCAAAACAACATTCTTGAATGGTAGAAGTCTACATAGAGCAACCATTGGGATTCGAAGTAAAGGATAGAGAAACTCATGTTTGCAGATTGAAGAAGACACTTTATGGCCTCAAGCAAGCTCCTAGGGCATGGTATGCTAGAATGGATACATACTTGCAAAGGTTGGGTTCCAGGAAAAGCACAACAAATCCCAATCTCTACGTCAAAGTAGAAAATGATGAACTTGTCATCATTCTTCTATATGTAGTTGATCTTCTATTAGCTGGTAATGAAGAAAGAATTCAAGAGTGTAAGAAAATGCTGGGCCGAATTCGATATGAAGGATCTTGGACTTATGAATTATTATCTAGGACTGGAATTCTGGCAGGAATCGAATGAAATCTTCCTGGGACAAGGAAAGTATGTGATCGAGCTATTGAAAAGGTTTGATATGATGGAATGCAAACCCATGACAAGTTCGATGATCACAAACTTGAAAATGTTAAGAAACTCTGAATCTAGCCGAGTGGATCCTACAAGTACAGACAACGGATTAGCTACCTGATGTATCTGGTGAATACTCGGCTTGACATATGTTTTGTAGTAAATGTTCTCAGTCAATTTTAGATGGAGCCTATACACGATCATTGGATAATTGCCAAACATATACTGAGATATCTGCAGGGAACTGTGTATTATTTCCTGAAGTATGAAAAAGGAAAAGTTGTTCATCTTGAAGGATTTACTGATTCCGATTGGGGAGGGAGTGAGAAGGATGGAAAAAGCACTACAAGAGGATGTTTTAGCTTGGGATCCTCCATGGTCTCTTGGATAAGCAGAAAACAAGAGACAATGGCTTTGAATAGTGTTGAGGCCGAGTACATGGCAGCGTGTGAAGTGAGCAGGGAAGCGGTTTGGTTAAGGAAGATGTTATTTGATTTGTTTACAGGACCATTGGATCCTACCATAATACATTGTGATAATACCAACTGTATTAGATTGTCTGAGGACTTGATATTTCATGGAAAGACGGTGCATAAACAACAAATACCACTACATTTGAAAGTCGGTACAAGATGGTGCACTGAAGCTGGAGTATATCCTCACTGATGATCAAACTGTTGATATTTTGACAAAATCTCCTCCCAATAAGAAGCTTGTGTATTTTAGACACAAGCTTGGATTGGTTGACATATCTTCCCTAGTTGAGAGGGAGAGGTAGACACATCATTCTTATCGTCATGTTGGAAGAAAGAATGGAGGATTGAGTAATCATCTCGCATCTGATACTCTTTAAGGATGTGGTAGGACATCCAAGATAAGAGGAGGCAAGAGGACTGATATTCTTTAAGGGTTGGGGACCCAAGATAAGAATAGTCCTAGAAGGTCATACTTGGTGAACACCTGGGTGGGTAGGTACCTTGAGAGACAATGATGAAGGTGTTTATAATTATTGATCTCGCCAACACTGTGCTCTAATCTATTGAGAGATAGAGCTGTTAGTCAAGGCCTTGCTATGTGACAATGTTGGTTATAATGATGCTATACAGATGGATTACTAGTCCGTATCTTCTTATGAGATCTCTTCAATATTGAGAATAGCCATGTACCATTTATGAATACCTCCCTAATAAGAGGGAGTGTTGAAGAAAGTGTAACTAGGTTCGGTTTTCATGTACCATTTATGAATACCTCCCTAATAAGAGGGAGTGTTGAAGAAAGTGTAACTAGGTTCGGTTTTCATAAATATGAAATTTACTTTTGATTCTTGTATCTTGTAAAAAGAAAGAAAAATTATTATTATTAAGTATTGGGGGTTTTCGCAGTGCATTATATTAGATATCATTTTTTGGAATTCAACTGCGTTAAGTAAGTCATTCATCTATGACCATTTCCATGAGAGGTAGTCGTAACTAACTAATTTCTCATGATTTTTGAATACTCCACTTAGCACTCATTGCGTTGGGTGATGCTCACAGGGATGAAGAAGTGGGATTGAAACTAGTGAAATAAATCACATAGCGTCAATTGTTACTTTCGGGGCTTGCCCCCGGTAACCAGGACTTCCCGGCCGGTCACCCATCCCAGATCGCCTCTGGCTCAAGCGCGCTTGGGTTTCTTGCCCAAGAAATCTGTTTTATAGGTCAATCACTAATTGAAAGTGCTTCTAGGGTTGTCCTAGGTCAAGAAGTGAAATATGGACATTGTCATAATATGAAGACCCCATCAGGCATCTTGTAAATTGTAAAAGGAATTATTTTATTGAGCCTTCCGAGACCAAGTCGGCCTGCTAGCCTGTCAAGTTAGCCTAGAAGCTAGAATTTGTCCCCTTGGAAGACCTATATATAAAAGACAATTCAACCTCATTTGGACACGCTCATTTCTCTCTCTCTCATGCGAAGGAAGAAGTAGAAAAGGGCAAGCGAAGAAGAGGGCTGAAATTCTGCAGTGTTTTGCTAGGGTTTCGTTGTGGAGGTTTGATCTGGCGAAAAAGAGCTGAAGGAAGGTCCAACAAAGTCCCCTTCTAGATCCAGAAGTCAAATTAGGTCAAGCGAGGTAGCTGGAGGCTAAGACGAAGCAGTTCAAGCTCATACGTGTGAAGTAGCTGTTGCTGCCGGGGGACCAAAGTTGCAGATATGCAGTCAGGGCCGAAAAGCTGTGGTTAAAGGTCGAAGTAGTTTTTCCGGAAGAGATTCTGCTAGGTTTGGAAAGCAGTGAAGCAAGCACATTCTTGAGAAGATGTTCTTGGTCTTGGAAGGACTTCAGTGTTGGTCAAGAGTCTTGATATTTGTCAATAAAGAATCTATAAGAAGAGATTGAAGGGTTCTCTTCTCAAGAGGAGAGGTTTTCCATCGCTTGGAGCCTACATCTTGTGTACTTGTATCTTGTTGATCTTCTTGTTTTGGTAGTTGTTTGATGATTGAAGAACACACTAGAATAATAATAAGAAGAAGATAATCCTAACAAGTAAAAAGACATCACAAGCAATTATCATAGTTAGAAGAATCATTAATGTCATCTTGCATTAGATTCTTCAACAGGTTGTAAATCTCAAGGGATGGGTGTCTCCGTCTGGTTGTTGCTAGTAAATTGAATGTAATAGTATGTTGGAGCCTACAATAATATTCAGACATAATTTTTGTGGTTTTCTCTTGTATCAATTTCCACGTAAATATTTGTCTCTTGATCTATGTGTCCTTCGTTTAATTTATGGTATTGTTGTGTGGTTTATTATTAATAACTTGAAGATCTTAAAAGGCACTAAAAATTGTATAATATTGATTCACCCCCTCTCTTTGTATTACCCTGGTTTCCAACAAACTTGTCCTCAAGATGCTTGCCAAGTATGCATCCTTGGCAAATTCCATCTATGTATTGTATTTGTGGTAGGCCTTCAACCATTCCTTTTACTTAGTTGCTCCAAATACCTATAATTTAGATGTCGAACCTTTCTTGCCATAACTTCTTGTCCTCCTTGCCATGGGTAACAAGAGGAAAAAATGTGATTTTGGAATGAAATGAGAGAAATAATACAAACTAGAATGGTGGGCAACCCCACCAATTGTCCATCTAGAAACATTTGTCATCTCTGAAGTTATCACTAAATTTGGAGTGAACTCAACTTTCTTGCTTGATCACGAGTGTGTAATCTAGTAGATGAAGAAAAGATTTATAGAGGTTAGGAACATGAAGCACATTTTGAAAGCTCCTATAGTCAAGATCTACTCTCCCTTATTCCGCTACCTCAATAAAAGAATCATCTCCCACCAAATAGGTGGTCCAGTACAAGACTCCAAGTATGAGAGAGTATGAGATTATGAAGCCATATGATGAGTGGCTCTTGAATTAAGAATCCAAGTGTTAGGAGAAGTTATTGCAATCAAAGCATGATGCATACTTTTGCCTTTTGGTGGTTTGTCCCTCTACTTCTTGGCATTATCTAGAATGTAGTCCTCAAGATGACGCGGGCGAAGGGTTTGCACCACTAGGTCAATTGAATTCTTCGTATGTGCACCTTTTGGATGAAATCCTTTGTTGCATTATGTTCACTTTATTTCTCCTTCTTGGACTTTCCTCCTTTGGGATTCAAACTCCTGCTTAGTGGCCTTTTGTTTTCCATCTTTCTTATGATCTGGCTCCTTCTTACCCTTGCTTTTTTGCTTGTTCTTCTTGCTAGTTTCTTGCATTATAAGTGCATGGGCCTTGGAGAATTTAAGCACCCACATATGAATGAGCTTATTTTGCTCATGAACCAATGATTCTATAAAATGCCAATAATAGAAGGCATCTTCCATTCTCTACTTATTGAAAGTTTAATGTGGAAAGATGAAACAAATACTAAATGCTCAAGTCCTAGCTTTGAAAGAAGTGAGAGGATAAGCTGCTCCTTTTTTCAATGCCACAAGCTTTTACTTGATGAAGCAAAGTGTTGAACTTGGAGAAGAAGTTCTGTATGGTCTTGATGTTTGCTCGGGCCCAAAGCTATGAGCTCATTCTTCGGTTGATGTCCTCTCAACTCATCTAACTTGCCAGATAAACTCTTCAACTTGGTCCGCACTTTATTGGGAGTTGTACAAGTAGCATGATGAAAGTGTAAGTCTAGATAAATAGATAATTACAGGATCCCATAGGTCTCATCCATTCTATTGAAGTCTTTTGCCTTATCTATGGTTGAAATGGGTTCAATTTTAGTTGCTATAGTGATTCTATAAAGTCCCTTACTGTGCAGTAGAAGTAGAATTTTGAGTTTCCAATCAAAGTAGTTGAATGGAGTAAGAATCACATTGATAGTGAGCTATGATCCATCCTCTTTTGCTATTTAATCCTTTTTGACCTTTAATAATATGAGTATATTTTTCATAAATTCCTTGAATGCTTTGATACCATTCTAGATTTTAAGCACAAGTTCAAGATCTAGTTGTGATAAAATAACTCCACGAGCAATTGCAAAACAAAAGGAGAAGGGATAATGAAATAACACTCGAATAGACTAAGTAGCTGAAAGACTAATTAAAATTCACTTGTTTGTTATGGTTGACTTAATTACAATTAAATAACACTCTCATAGAGAGGATCAATGCACGCTAATTGTGGTTTGTTGAGAGGTGTAGCTTGGGAGGTACTCACACAACCCCTGGGGTATTGGGGTTGTGTGGAGTTGACCCACAAATAATGTGGTTTTGCGGGTTGTGTACCTGAGTGGTGGGCCTTGGACGCAAAGTTGTGGGCTAAAGGCCCAAGAGAAATTCATTGTTTATTCTTATTGTTGTATGAGGGCATCCTTGAAGGAGGAAAGGGGTACGTAAAGGCAACATTAGGAAACTATAAATATAGGAGACTGTGAGAGGTTTCAACACACAAGTGAAACTCATCTGAAGAGGCAATTCTAACAAGCTAAGGGAGCCGCAGAACTCAAGAGGAGTTGAGCTTGGGAGAGGAGCAAGTTTTGTGGTCTTTCTTAGTTAGAAGAGTTGGAAAGAGGGCTAAGTCTGCTCTGTGATAAGGTTGAGCTTCTTGTGGGGTTTTTTCTCTAGTTAGGGCTTTGGACAAGTTGAATCTAGGAGAAAAGAAGCACAATTTCTGTGTATTTTTTTGCCTTAGCGAATGACTGTTCAGGCCAAGATTTTACCACCAAATTCTTTATTGGAGGGTGTCTTTTGTTCTTGTAGAAGGGAGAGGGAAGAGCCTTGAATGGAGCCTTATGTAGCCCTAGCCTGGTCTGCAATAATGTGCCACATTGACTGAATAAGCAACGCTGGACTTCGGGGTTAGGCTGAAAATAGCCTCATTACTTGAACAAAAGTGCGAATTACCTTAGGTACAGAAAAGAAGTAGAAAGGAAGCTTGTGGGTAGATGTGTTGGAGAAGTTTGGGTTACTAAGTTACTAGTTGATGACTGATATTTAGTGACCTAATAAGGCTTAGGCACTGTGAGAGGTTAAGGTTGAAAGGGCTGCATTGTACAAGGAATTCAATGGTAAATTCATGGTGTGAGCAGACCTTGTTTGGAGCTGTTATATAATGGTGTAGGAGGAGCTAACTATAATGGTCGAGGTTAATTCTGCCTTAAGGTTTCTTATGAAGTAGGGTTTTTAGAACATAATTTTTCCTTCCTAAACAACAATTAACTTAATGCAAATAATGAATAACCCAACTTCTTAAACAATGAATAGAACAATGTAGAAAAAACAACCTCCGGTGCATAAATACAATAAATCCACAACACAGGATAATAAATTCGTGTGATAACACCAAGCAATATTGTAACAATTTATTCACCAACAAATCACCGTTTAGTCACGTTTATATTTTAAACGTCTACGTAATTCTACCAACAACGTTAAGGGCCCAATAATTTCAGACTTCACAAATTACGATCTCTGAATTGTCAACCAATATTACACTTTAATATTCTTCCAAAACCTACCATCTGATTGCGAAGAATCTTACAGTAATAATCACTACTGCGTTCTAATTCACGAACTTCTTCAGTAAGGGAGGAACACCCTGTCTTAGAATATTCTTGCTCCTGATTGTAGTGGGTTCAACCTTTTCCTTGACCCCGTAGAGTCACTCACCAGATCTTCAACTGCGCTTCGGTATTCGAACTTTGATGAGCACTTGGAAAACTAAGTCAGGTTTAGACAACTTGCTCTTCTGTCATGAGGGGTTTTCTGACTTTGGATGAGTTTTGGGATCCTCACATTGTTTGTTGAGTCGTTGTTCCGTCGCAGGGGGAGTTACATAACTTACGAATGGCCAAGATTTTACTTAGGATCCTTGCATACTATCAGCTTTAGATAGTCTTGTGGCATAAAGAGTTTCGGTGTTCAAGAGATTCAGGTGTAGCCACAAAATTGAAAGAACTTCAGATACCCTTTGACCTTGCCCTTAGGAGACTTGTTGTTCAGTTGGCTTGTTTTACCACCAGACTTGACCAGAATTCAATCCTTGTAGAAAGATATTCTCTTGTTGTGCCAAAAAAGAATGAACAAAGAAAAACTAAAATAGAGTCAACTAGGGTGGAATCTTTCACCATCGAAATTGACAGAGAGGTCCTAAAATCGTTAGAACCTCAGGCTTGAGAAAAACAAAGACAAATTGATCCATACAATGATGTATGAATTCATCCCTCTCATATTTATAGATTTCCCAAAGAGGTCTCTTCTTCTTAATTGATTCAGTAAACTTTATTCAATCCCCAATTTTGGGTTTCTTTGCCCAACTGCCCCAAAACTCACCAAGGCACTAGGTATTTTGGGGGTTTTCACCTTTATTGAGGACTATAGCCTACGAGGATCGATAGGCTAGTTCATCCCTTAAGCGATTAATTACTTGGGAACATTACACTAACCCACTCTGAGAAGGCAGATTTGTGAAGGTTGATTGTTCAATGTTTGGAAGAGCCCACTTCATTGTGAGAATCCAGACTTGTTGAGCTGATTGTGCAAGAGAATTCGAAGGAGCAAAGACCCTTGTGAGCAGCTGAGTGCAAAGATTTTGGAGCAACAAGATTGCTGTGAGATATGTGGCAAAGGACTTGCCAGGTACACCAAGGACAAGAGGACCAAAGCGCTATAAGTGAATGAGCACCTTCAACAAGTAAGTCAATGTATTTGTTCTTGTTGTGTGGGCAAATTGAGGACCATAAGTTGTTGACCTCAAGCCCTAGTTACTTCTTATATCAGGGCTGATTGTAAGGGCCATGATCCCTGGTATGGGAGTCCTATGTTTGTTGTATTAAGGTTGTAATATAAACAAGTTTTGGGTCTGCAAAAATATTGTGTACTTTGTTGATTCATTGCTGTACATTTTCGCTGTGCAAAGTGCTTAAAGTTGTGGGTATTTCAGTCTGTTTGTGATCGTGTTTTAGACATAGATATGATTCTGAAGTATTAGAGGGAAATTCAACATGGTTTTTTTGAGCATGCACAACTAGTAGATAAGCAACCCTCTCTTGCCAAACGGTTAATGTGCTAGTAAATTTGTATTCCAGAAATTTATATTTTAGTGAAGACCCAGAAAAAATTTAGATCTGAAATCTATGCACAATTAACACAACTGAGCTTCTAACAAATTATGCACAATAGAAACAAGAAATCCAAGTACATTAACTTTTACAACCTTTGCCCTGGAAAACCCCAGTGTGGGGAAATCCAACAAAGCGGTATTTTATTAGGCTTCAGAGAATAAATCAACAAAATTTTACAACAATAGTTCCAGAGAAATTATAGCCAGGAACAACCCTAGAAAATGACCCCTCTCCTTTGCATAGTACATCCCAACAAATGGTCTCTCCCTTTGTAGTGTATGCCCACTTTCTCTATAGCGAACTCGACCTCTCTTCCAACAAAGAACTTGGTTGCTACCTACTGCAAACTTGGCTCGGGCACGACCCCTTTCTTCAATGGATGACAGCCTAAACACGACCCCTCTCTTTGCGAACTCAGTCTCTTCTCCTCAGTTGCTTGACCTTCCTTCTTCTCACCGAAATAGGCTCTCTTCTCTCTCATTAGATGTGATCCCCAAATCGTGTCCTTCACCCACTCATTCCAACAATTTATAATTTCTCTCATAACCCTATTTCCTCCTTGAGATCTTCAAAGAAAAGATCAAATGCCAAAATTTGATCTTTTTACTTTCTTTTGAGTTGGTCAAAAAATAAATATTGATTTCCAAAGTTATGAACTCTAGAAATAAGAGTTACAAAGCTAATAATAACTAATTAAATTAATCTTCATGCTTTTCGTAAGTTTAAACTTGGGAAAAAAACTATTGAAATAAATAATTATTAAGGTATCTTTTGCATGTTTGGATACAAGGTCTATGTAGAGACACTTATCTGAGCTACAATAATAACACCCCATCTTAGTCAGGAAGGTGTTTTGCACCACCCCCAACTTGATCGTGAAGAAGGCAAACTCGCCTTTCATCAAGGTCTTTGTGAGGATCTCTGCAACTTGCTCATATGTACATTCATATTGCAACTTCACCTTGCCTTTCTACACAACCTTAGATGAAGTGATACTTGATCTCTATATGTTTTGACCTGTCATGAAACACTAGATTTTCCGAGAGCTTGATGCAACTCTCATTGTCACAATGTATCACAGTCGGATCCAACTCCTGATCAAACATCCCCATGAGTATCTTCTGAAACGAAATGGCCTCACATGATGCCAAACTTGCTGCCATGTACTCAGCCTCAACAGAACTCAATGCAATTGAATTTTGTTTTTTTCCAAACAAGAAATAGCTCCAGACCCCAAGCTAAAACAACAGCCTGAAGTACTTTTCTTGTCAACTACGCTGCTTCTCCAACCGACATCAAAATAACCCATTAGCTTCACTCCATCTCCCTGGACATAGCTCAACCCATACTTCACTGTACCACACAGATACTTGAGTTTGTGTTTTGCTGCCACCCAGTGCACTCACTTTGGCTCAGCCATAAATTGACTATGTATAAACATCAAAACATGTATCAGGTCTGGTGTTGACTAGATACATAAGAGAGCCAATTAGCTTCTTTTATGAATGGGGTCCATTGCTTCTGACTTGGAAGCATCAATTTTCAATTGGTCACCATTGGCTTAGCCATAGGCCTGTAATCTTGCATCTTGAATTCTTTCAAGATCTGCATAATGTACTTCCCCCGTCCAAGGAAGATTTGCCCATCTCTTTGCCACACCTCTAGTCCTAAAAAGTAGGACATCAACCCCATACCCTTCATCTTGAACTCTGAAGCAAGATCCCTCTTGCAATATGCAATGAGCTTCTCTAAACCCGTTAGAAACGTGTCATCTACATATAAAAGAAGAATGAGTGGCTCTCCCCTAACTAATATGTAGTACATGTTTGAGTCAGCATTACTCTTGGTGAAGCCCATCCCCAACAAATAGTTGTCTATCCTGGAATACCACACACATTGTGCTTGCTTGAGTTCGTACAACGCTTTCTTCAATCTGCATACATGAGAATCCCTCCATTACACTTCAAAGTTCTATATAGACCTCCTCCTCAATACACCATTAAGAAACGCCGTCTTGATGTCCATTTGATGGATTTTCTAACCCATCTCTGTAGCATTGGAAATGATGACGCTAATGGAGGAATACCTAGCTATAGGGGCAAATGTCTCATCATAGTCAACTCCCTCTCTCTATGAGAACACCTTAGTCACAGATAGGGCTTTGAACTTCTCAACACTATTGTACACAACGTGTTTGATCTTATAGATCCACCTAGATTCCATCACTGATTTCCCTTCTGGCCGTGGCACAACCTCCCATACATCATTCTTCATGATGGAAGAGTACTCTTCCACCATGGCATCACTCCACACCTGCTGCTCGGATGCTTCCTGAAAATTGGAAGCCTGAGCCTCATTCAACTTGCTCATAAGAGCTATGTAACTGGAAAATATTTGTGGTTGTTTGTTCACCCTGACTGAAGTCCTGAGCTTCCATTAAGGTATGCTTTGCTTCTCCCAAGAAGTCTTGGCCTGGGTAAATGGAGCATCCTACTATGCCTTATGTTCATGTTGCTCATCCTTCACTCAAGTCTGGAGTCCTGCAATCTGTAATGGCTGTCTCCCTTCTTTCTTTGGTGCTTCTTGCTTCAGAACCTTTGCTACTACTGGCCCTAAGCCATAAGATTTTCTGAAAGCTCCGTGCTCAAATTTTGCGGCCCTCTGCGAGTCTGCACCACTGTCTTCTTGAGTATAGGAATGTAGACTATGTAAGCGTTTGAGGTGTTGCTGTATCCAACGAAGATACCCTTCTCATAGTAGGCTTGAGCTTCATGCTCCTCTGATGGAACGTGCAATAAGCCAAGCACCCAAAAATGCGAAGATGCCCAACCTCTGGTTCTTCCCCATGAATGCCTCTTTAGGGGTCATCCTCCCAAACACCTTTTGTGGATTCCTGTTTGGCAAATAAACTGTCGTGTTACACGCCTCTTCCCATAAGAACATAGGCATATCTTGATCATGCAACATTGCTTTCGTTGCCCCAAGAATGGCTCTGTTCTTCCTCACTGATACTACATTCTGCTGTGGGTTATGTGGAACTGTTAGCTCCCTCTTAGTTCTAGAATCAACACAAAACTCCTGGAAGGCATTCGAGCTATACTCGCCTCCATTGGTAGATTTAAGCACCTCGTTCTTTTTCCTGGATTGGTTCTCCACAAGAGCGTTAAACTCCTGGAACCAACGAAAGACCTCATCCTTGTTCTTCATAAAATAGATCCAGGTTTTCCTTGAAAGGTCACATAGTAGTTGAATCCTCCAATAGACATTGTTGACATGGGCCCACATACATCTGAATGGATCAAGTCCAAGGTCCACTTGGACTTGCTGTCACTGCTGGGAAACACAGTCTTGGTGTACGTTCCCATGGAACGCCCATTGCACACATCTTGCTGATCTGTAGTGAAATCAGGGAGGCTGATCACAGCTTCGCTGAGCACTTTGAGTGCTCCATGGTGCAAGGGTGCCATTCTACTATGACATAACTTCCCCAAGTCACAGCTGCTGCTGGTGCTGCTCACCAACTCTTTGGCTGGCTCGAACTAAAGTTCATATCGCTGTTCCTTCTCACTCCAAGCACCTTTGTTGTGCTGATGCTGGAACCCTTGGGACAAATATTCACCTTTCCATCTTGGAAAATCACTAACCTTTCCATCTTGGAAAATCACTACATAACACTTGTCCTTCAAGGCTGAAATAGAATTCAGATTCCTCGTCAAGCCTGGAACATACAACACATCCTTCTTCAGTAGAGGCTTCCTGAACCTCCTCTGAAACTTAACAATTCCATTCCTTGCTGGCTTGTACTTGGCATTGCCACCAAGCTCAATGTGGAAGTCCAAACTGTGCTCCTTCATATTGGTAAATTAGTCTCACACTCCAATCATGTGACATGAAGCGCTACTGTCAATGTAGCACACGCTGGTGGCCATTGTACTAGAGAGACTCATGATGAGTGAGAGAACTCATGCTCAAATTTGGTTGCAAACTTGTCCATCTCAACTGTAGCAATTACGTACTTCTTTTGTTTTCCCTTTTTCTTGTTAGAGTATTGGCTGGCAAAATGCCGTAGCTGGTGGCAAACAAAGCATTTCACTTTGCTAGCATCGAACTTCTTTTTATCGCCCTTTGAGGTAGCTCCTTTAATGGAACCTTTCTTGGCCATTCCCTTTCCCTCAGAGGTTAGGGCTAGGTTGTCTTCCTCCTCACCCTTCTTTTTGTCTCCACATTGAAACTTGAGACCCTTCTTGAATCTCCTTCTGTGTGAAATCATCCCACAGCCTTTCCCAGGTGCGAAGATGCTCTCATCTCACGATGCAGTTTACAAATACATCCCACTGCTTTGTAAAACTATTCAAGGCTATATGCACTAGTTCAGAATCAGGGACTGTCTCCCCTACTGCTGCCATCTCATTTTGTAGCTGCATGAGCTTGGTAGGAAGCCACGTTCTCTCGCTTAGACATCTTGGTGCCGTAGAGCTTGTCCCTTACCACAATCTTCCGATTTTGGTTGTCACTCTGGTATAGTTTAGTTCAGAATCAGGGACTGTCTCCCCTATCGCTGCCATCTCATCTTGTAGCTGCATGAGCTTGGTAGGAAGACATGTTCTCTCCCTTGGACATCCTGGCGCCGTAGAGCTTGTCCCTTACCACAATCTTCCGATTTTGGTTGTCACCTCATGGAGATCTAGGGCAACAAGATCTAACATTGGCACAACCATTGTGTAGTTAGCAAAGCTCCACAACTTGTTCTCCTTGAGAACAGTTGTTATCCAGACTTTCCACTTTAGATAGTTAGAGGATTCTTCTAACCTGTCTCCATACTTGACACTGGTTGCCATGGTAAATCAAACCCTTGAATAGTTGTTTGCTGAAAACCTTAGAAAGACAACGAACCCCTTTGAGCTTGAACTTGTGCAACGCTTGAATGTCTTTCAAAAGCTTGGCTCTTATACCATGCTAGTTTTTCTAAGCCTAGCCAAACAATTAATGTGCTAGTAAATTTTTATTCCAAAAAATTTAATTTTTTACTGAACTCAGAAAAAAATTAGATTTGAAATCTAGCACAATTAACACCACTGAGCTTCTAACAAATAATGCATAGTAGAAACAATAAATCGAAGCACATAAGCTTTTACACAACTTTTACCCTGGCAAAACCCCAGTGTGGAGAAAAACCAACAAAGAAGGATTTTGTTAGGCTTCAGAGAATAAATCATGAAAATATTGCAACAATAGTTCCAGAGAATCTCTCTTTGCATGGGTACGACCCCTTTCTCTTCATCGAACTTAGCCCAGGATGAGGCTTCTCCTCTAGCAGAGAACTCGGCCCTAAACAGTTGGCCTCTCTCTCTTGTGAACTTGGGCTTGGGCAGATGACAGCCTGAACATGACCCCTCATTGTGAACTCGGTTCCTTATCCTTAGCTGCTCGACCTTCCTTCTTCTCACCTAAATCGTTCCTCTTCTCTCTCACTCGGTGTGATCTCCAACTTGTGTTCTTCATCCACTCATTGCAACAATTTATAATTTCTCTCATAACCCCTATTTCCTCCTTGAAATCTTCAAAGAAAAGATCAAAGCCCAAAATTTGATCTTATCACTTTCTTTTGATCCTGTCAAAAATGAAATATTAATTTCCAAAGTTATAAATTGTAGAAATCTGAGTACAAAGCCAATAAAAACTAATTAAATTAATTATCATGCTTTTCTTAATTTTAAACCTAGAAAAATACTGCTGAAATAAGTGATTATTAAGTTATATTTTGCATGCCTGGACACAAGGCCTATGCAGAGAGACCTGTCTGAGCTGCAATTTTAACATCCCTTAGTTCCAATTAATTAGGTAAAAAATGGAGTTGTAGGGTCTAAAATAGAGTTAGAGTCAATAATAGAGTTGTGTTAAGGATAAGATGACCCACAAATAGTGATAACTGAAGTAAGAACTCACACATGAAACTCCTAATTCAAGAACTCAGGAAAGGCTCCAAGGATAGGACTGAAAGTGAAAGGATAAGGTTTCCTAGGATAAAGAGGTAAGAGGATAAGGTTCTGGATAAGGTTTGTCCCCAGAAATAGGAAGGAAGTGTGCTCTTGTGCATAGGGTGTCTGGAGGATAGGAAGTGCGCATTAATTGATAAGAAATAGGGTGTCACTGCGCAGTCAATGCCTAGTTACTACCACATGTGAGGGATAGGAAATGTAGGGTAGGTTAGGTTAGGTAATGTGCATGTACAGTGTACACTAACACTCAGGCAACTGTGGATGTTGTTGGAATCATGGTAAACTGATTGGAGGGTGTCATCTCATGTCATGATGTCTCTTGCTGCCTCTGTCTTACATCATGATGCTGATGTTACCGCCTTAAACTTGTTTTCTGTCGACCTCTCACTGCTTGATTATATTTTCTGTATATCAGTATTCAGTAAGGTTCAACCTTTAATGAAATTATCTTTTTAATAAGTTTTGCTCTTCTTTAAATTAAGAGATGTGGGTGAGCCATCTCCAGACAGTTTGGACTTTCAAGATCTCTTCCAGAATGAGGGCATTTGCCTGGATCTGATTTACTAGGGTTTACCATTCAAGGAATGACTGT
Source organism: Pinus taeda (assembly GCA_000404065.3). Taxonomy (NCBI): domain Eukaryota; kingdom Viridiplantae; phylum Streptophyta; class Pinopsida; order Pinales; family Pinaceae; genus Pinus; species Pinus taeda. The sequence continues at coordinate 84,552 of APFE031298235.1, read as the reverse complement.
TGAGAACATGTTTCATGCATGACATGTGTGTACATTGTGGCGAGGTTGAGACAGTCTGTCATTTGTTTTAGAAGGTATGTTTAGGATTTCTGGGACTTTGTTTGGAATGTTTGAAACATTTTTTTAATATGTAATTTTGCTGCTCCCAACTCGGCACTTTCTGGAAATTTGGGGCAGCTTATATCCTTTCAGACACCTGTACCTGCTTCCCCACTTCTTGCATTCCAGAAACTTGTGCAACATAGGTTTAAAATAAAATTTATAACTATCTTACTGGAATCCAATACCCATTTGTCACCAATTGCTGTTTCTGGTCTCATCAATATTTTAGGAACAGCATTTACGTGAAACTTTCCTAAAATATTTCTGTGTTTGTTATTGGCTCTGGTTGCTTATGGCAACTTCTTTTATTTATTTATTTATTTTCTGTTATTTATTGTGGGTTCTTTACAAACTCCCATCTTTTGCAAAGAAAAGTACTGATAAAAAGTTGATTCAACCAAGAAATGGGATTCAATGTACAGTATCAAATTGGAAAAAGTTCAGGTATATACTTGTATGATTATTTTTCAGAGGATCCATTATAGGCTTTCCATTATACAAGAGTGAAGAGTCCTGTTTAGCTACGAGCATGAGGCCTCCTCAATATCTGATATATAAGGATCTCCAACATGTGGATATTCTGTCACATATTCTATAGGGATAATTTTTGTTAGTGGACTTGAGTGTAATAATTTTTGATTGAATTGCTTACAGAAGTAAAATTTTACTTGTACAGAAGCTTTTTGTCACCAGACGATGCTGTTTTTTGAAAAACCCGTCAAAAATAGACAGAGCACTAGAAACACTAGTTCTGTCATCTGTCTGCCATTTCAAAGTAGGAAACCTGTTTCTCCAAAAAGACCAATGTTTTTGCGGTTGTTTGTCACAGGTCTGTTGCCTGTGAGAAATGGCCAGCAGAAAAGAGGATGAAAAATCCAAATAAATGACAATTTAAAAAATTCCCTTAAATGCATCTTGCAACATAAAATAAATGAAATGCTGCTACCTCTGGAAGCGTATTGCTATATATCTTGCTGGGTATGTGTTAATTTTAGTTAACAATGGTATGTTCTATGCTTAGCACAATTTACTTCAATGTTCCTTAGCCCAATAGCAATTTCCAAGTTCAATAGCAATCACAATGATCACATTGACAGTAAAAGCAGATAGAACATAAAACAAAATGCAGAAGACAAGCCAAGACAAGAGGACACCAGATTTGGCAGATGCCAGGGAAAAACCCAAATGTGGGAAAAACCCTTGATCAATTCTTCTTATTATTATATCAAAACTTCAGCAGAGAGAGAGGTACAAAAGTCAAATTGACTTGCCCAATTCAAAGTCAAAACAACCCTATAAATTTATGCAGTCAACTACAGTCAAACTTCAGCCTTAACCTGAAAGTCAACGCTGGTCAAAACAGCAGCAAATCATCCTCAAAGCGACTCGGTCTTCTTCAGTCAAACTCGGCCTGAACAGGAGGTCAAAGTCAGCTCAAAACAGCTTGGTCAAAGGAGAGAGAAAATAGCTGTAATTTTTCTGCAGTCAAACTGCAGTAAACGCTGAAATCAACACTGGTCAAAAATCCAGAATTCCTCGATTTCTGTGCCCAGAAATGTGGCCTAAAAAGATCAAACTTTTGACCCCAAAAACACAGTCAAACTTGTTCAACAAGTCCTCGGTCAACGCTAGTCAAACCTGTCACAAAACTCTGAAATTTTGGTTTGCAATTCTGCCCAGAAAACTCATCCTCCTTGCCACACGTGTGAGAGAGAGAGAGAGAGAGAGAGAAGCTGCCCAATAGCTGTACGTACTACGAACCAATCAGATGAAGAGAGAGAAGAATGTGTTGAGTGATGATGATGCCAAATGAGGTGTGAGGTCTCTTGTATTTATACAATTCGTTGTGGGTGAAGAGACACATCCATTGGGCTTCTTGAGCCAACATGATGATGTGACCGACGTGAATAATTTGCACATGTGTGGGCATAAATTCAAAATCACACTTCTGCATATCCGAATGAGATGATATTTATACCAATTTTGGTCCTATCGAAAAGAGGAATCTACTGCAATCATCATCTCCATCAAATGAGCTGCCCCAAGGTGGAATTTGGCCCTAGTTGCCAATTTTAACAGTATGCTTATCAGATCTGCCAAGTTGCAACTATATTTATATTTTTTTTTGTATAAAATATCCATGACCTATATGGCATTGGGCTGAACCCTTACAAGATGCTTTTGCCCTTTGAAGAATTAATACAATATACTTTTGGTATTGTTTAAAGATAATTTATTTATTCTCTAAGGTTCCCAATGTAAGATCTTTCTAAAAATTTATTATTTGCCTTTTATCTATTCAAAAATCACAAACCTATCAATTGTAATAAGTCTGATGCACTATTTAACTCAGAATAGACATGTTATGCCTTTGGTATACTGCTTTTATTTTTGGGTGTCTTCCATTTGCAGAATTAATTCCTGACCTTTTTGCCGAACTTCATCTCCACATGATTCGTTGATCCTTCCAAAGGCAGGTGATTGTTGCTTGGATAACATTGTTTGAAATACTTAATGCATGTGGGCAGATTGGAAGAGTCAATGATGTTTTTCATCCATTTAATTCATATGTGCTGTATACAATAGAAGGGTGAGACATGTTCCATTTGTATTGGAAGGGACAGATCATATCTTGTTACATCATCATCATTTTATTGCAATATTGTCATAACATATCATCATCTTGTCCCAACGTTGCAATTTATGATGTCTCTGAAAATTTAACATTCATTCCCTAGAGACCAAGTCATACAAAATAAACATTACTTGGTCTGACATCTTTGTGTGTGTCCTTGTAAAAATATGAATGATTTGCCTTTTCTTGGTATAAAGCGTGTTGATAGTTAATTTTTTTTAATTATTTTTGCAAATATTCTTAAATATCCCAAAACGTATTATCTGGAAACATGAGTTTTTTGTTTCTCACACTGAACCTGTTTCTTGTAACATAGCTGGAATATAATCATCTTTGAATGTCTTGCTGAATAAAAAATTGGTTATTGCATTATTCCTATGCATTTGGAGACGTAACAGTAAAATTTGAATACCACTTCCTTTTTTCCCTAAAAGTTCAGAATAGGCCATTTCCTGTTTCAGAAATTGTAGGTATTTTGGCCGATCAGGTAATTATAGTATATTGTAATACAATCCATCTGGGCGCTGATTATTTTAAATTGATGAGAAGCTGCAGCAGATGGGATCTGTCTGCACCCAACGCCCTGTCCAGTGTGCATTTTCCACCTCACTAATATCAAATTTTGAGGTAAATTGAGTTATTGTAATACAATCCATCTGGGCGCTGATTACTTTAAATTGATGAGAAGCTGCAGCAGATGGGATCTGTCTGCACCCAACGCCCTGTCCAGTGTCCATTTTCCTCCTTACTAATATCAAATTTTGAGGTAAATTGAATATTATTGATGTTGTTTTGTCAGCAAGGTTCTGAGTCTGTGCCTTTGTTTAACAGTACCAGTTGAATATTAGGTGAGATTACCTTAACTTATGACAATGTAAGGTTCCATTCTATCCTTAATACTTTTCTGGTTGGTCCAGTTTCAGAGATGCATTATCTCTAGGTTTCTGGATCATAACATCACTGTTCATTAAACCATTTTCCTAAAATGACATGACATTGTTCTTTTGTTGAATGTTCTGTAATAGATTTCATTCATATATCTACACCATGACATTGTTTGTTGATTTGCAATGCAGCTACAAGCATTAGAAGAAACTGCAGAGGCACTAAGGGAACGCAGTCAGAGATTTTACAAAGGATGTCGGAAATATACGTAGGTTCTAGATAGACCTTGTCTTTTACTTCTACTGGTTCTGTTGTTTGTTATTTTCAAATAAGTATAACATTTACATAAATTATAAATGGTTGCACCTCTAACATGAAATTATCAGCAGAGCCTGGTATGGTTATTAAATGTTGCGTGTTATTAAAATCTATTGAAATGGAGATTTGCATAATTGCAATCTTATTTGAGATTTTTGACAATGACATGTATGCGTTATAATCAGTCATTGAGCAATTGTCAAGAGTGATTTTGGCACCAAACATTTATTTCAAGCACTTTATGTCGAACAATCACTGTTATATTTGCTTTTCCTTGTTGGTAAAACATGTTGTAAGTTGTAACTAATAATGATTTCTTGATTCGTTGCCTGGGGCATTTTCTTTTTCCAACAATGATCATCTCTTCCTCTTCTGATTTGTTGCAACACCCTTGTGCCTTTTTCCATTTTGAGGCTCTTACAGTTATGTTTTATGCAGTAATACTAGCAGACTGGCATGTTTCATTGTAGTTTCTCACAAAAGGTAGATGTTTAAACTTTAGACTGCTGTCCTAAGAGTATTAGTCTCGGCAATTATTGAAGATGATAGGTAATGATAGTAGATTGTTGAAAATGCTCAAAAATCAAGGGAGATGGGAAGGTGAGGTACAGTGGCAATTGTATCCCTTTTAATGTGGTTCACCTCTTACTCCGGTAGGATTTAGTTAGGCCAATTAACACAACTCCTCAAGGTTTCAAGGGGCCAAACTATGAAAAACTCGAAACAATTTTTCTCAAGAAGGGTGTTGATTGATGAGGATTGGTGGAATAAGATATATCTCTTGCTCAAGTTCACATTACCAACATTTGAACTTCTTTGAGATGCAGACAGAGACAACCCTTTCTTGGGAGAGATTTATGATGTCATGGGCATGATGATTGAGAAAACTATGGAAATCATTACATAGGAGGATATCGCTCTTCTTTTTGTTGATTTCCATTTTGTAGAGCACGTGAGGTCCATCATTATTATGAGGTGGAATCCGGCTTTACACTTTTAATATATATATTTTCCAATTTTTTAAATAACAAAATTTTGATTTTTTTTTCATTTGTAGTGTAGCAGCTTCTGTAATAGCAGTTTTGAATCTCTAGCGGCTAAGAGCCTAAAGGTGGTTAAAGACCCAAATTAGAGAAACCTTGAAATTTAAGTGGCCAAAATCCATGCTAGAATAGCTCTAATAAGAGCGTGTTGAAAAGGCCGGATTAGAGGCAAGGCTGTAATACCATTGATACATTCAAAAGTTCATTATCACACAAATATTCAAGATATCTAGAAAATGAGAATATCCATCATGGGATAAATAATATTTATATATAATGTTTGAGTGTACATACTACAAAAATGATATGATATGATCTACAAATGATGACCCTGTTTATATACTTAGGTGGAGTGCCCTTCCATGCAGGGTTATGTCATTTAGAAAGTCGTGACTTTTCATAATTATTAATTATTTTTATTTATTGATATAGTTATGTTCATAACATTTGGTCATTAACTTGTTGGTCAAACAACCTTTATTTTGCTGTTTTTTGAGTCTTTTATTATAGATTTATAGGTTAGAACAACAAGTACAATCATTAGGGACACCCCCACTAAGGTTGGCAAGCACCGACCCAAATAGAGAGGAGGATTTGCCACTTACACATAGGGCAGCTTTTCCTATATGTTCACTGATTTTTGTAGCTGATCTTAAAAGTTTATGTCAGCTCTAAGGGCATAAAAATTGGTGCCTACATAATTGATATGTAATTGGGCTTGTTTTAGCTTATATTTCAGAAACTTGTACATGTTTCCATGTTTTGTGGAATTTAACTTTGCCGCCTTCTAGTGCATAGCCGTTAGGAAACTCAAGGATATGGAAACAAGACTTATTGCGAGGATTGTTCATGACTTCGTATAAGTAAGATAAATAAAAATTTCAATGTTCTCTGCTTTAAAATTATAGTGCATGGTAAGTGTTACCCCTCTTTCGGCCGGGGTACTCCAGAACCTTTTAGCTAATGCCATGTAAGCCCAAAGGATGTGCCTTATAGCCCTGTAAAGCCATGTGGGTGTGTTATTTGTGAAGGGGAATCTGAGATCCCTGTTGCTGTGGATGACCTTGATTTCTCCTGGTCTTGTTTATTTCATGATATGTTTGCTTTTGTGGCATTGTTGACTTCCACCTAGTGGGCGGTAACTCCTTGCATTGATATGGGTATTCTTATACCTTGCAATGGTGTGCGGGTGTCACGGTGTAGGCATTACTAGGAATCATGGTTTAAGGGAGCACTTGCATCAATAAAGCCTTGTAAGGGTGATCACCGTATGTACTTTTCCCTGACATTGTCCCTTTTGATCTTGATGCACCCCCTACCCCACGTGCCTTGTGCCTTATGTATTTTGTACTCCTCATCGGATTTGGCTTTGCATCTTGATAGTCTCACAATGCCTAATGCATTAGCGTCTCTCGAGGCATCATGCTACGTCCTTTGAGGCACAAAAGATGTCCATTTAATTCTCTATGTCAAGATGAACCGCTTGTCTTTCGAAGCAATCATAATGCCCTCATAGATCTCTAGTTATAGCAGTGGACCCAATTTTGGGGCAAGAGGGCTTTCCATGTGGCATTGCAAACAACAAGATTTGAAGGTAGGCAACGAAGTGGACGAGGAAGATAGGACAAGCAAGTGTTAGCTACAAGCCAAATCAACTCAATGCTTAGGCAAAATGATATCAAGCCAAGCTCTTCAAGCATTTATTCAACTTCGTCGCCGAGGAAGATAGGACAAGCAAGTGTCAGCTACAAGCCAAATCAACTCAATGCTTAGGCAAAATGATATTAAGCCAAGCTCTTCAAGCATTTATTCCACACGTGGGCATGATGTCATCCTCTTTGGGGCTATTAAATGGAGTAAAGAAGGAATACAAGTACAAATTATGGAGCGTTGGAGACTTTGTGTGCAAATTGGAGCCCATAAGGGCTAATTATTCAAATATCAACTCCAAATTACTCCAAGAAAGGGTCAAAGGACTTCAAGTCAAGGTCGCTGCTAGCATTCTGAGGAAGAAAGGGAGGTCAAGTCCTCCAAGCAAGCAAAGGAAGCATCTCTAAACGACATGTTGAAAGAAGAATTCTAGAAGCAAGCCCCCAAGGGCTAAATCAAGCAAAGTAATGTCAAATTAAGGGTCAAATCCAAGAATTTTCTCTCAATGTAGCCATTGGGAGGACCAAGGAAGGAGGCCAAACCCTCCTTAAGCAAGATTAAGTCTATTTCAAGCAAACATAAGGAGACTTATGTGTGAAAGAGAGCTCCCAAGGGCTATTTCAAATATTTCCAAGATAAATCAAGAGAGATCCTGTTGATTTTCTAGTGCATTCAATACTAGTGTAGTTTTTCATAATTGATAACTACTTCTAATGATATAATCAATGTGTTTTTAGTATTCCAATTATTAAGCAGTTATACATGAAAAACTTCAACCATATACGTTCATCAATAGAGTAATACAGATCCATAGTGAACAGTAGAACAAGAGTCAAGAGACCAAAATTAAGCTCACAGCTAGGGCAAAACCCACATGGGGAAAACCAACCAATCTTTCCTTATGGGAGAGAAATTCTGTTCATCAATAGTACATCAGAATATTCCAACAAGATACAAAAAGATGACCTCATCAATATCCAAGTCAAATTAGTTTAAGGGGAGAGAATCTCGTCAACGTGGGTCAAAGTTGCAATCTTCCCTAGAGGGGCTGAATTTCGGCTTGAGGTAGCATAGAGGGGCTGAATTTGACTCGAAAAATCTAGTCAATGAACTAGTCAAATCTCTAGTCAAAGCCCGCAGTCAACCTAAGTCAACGAGCTAGAACATGGATAAATCTTCAGTCAAGTAAGGTCAACGTATCTCTGCAATTTTGACCCCTTTCCATTAGTGAAAAGTTTGGTCAAACCAAATGCAAAACAACCCAAGTCAACAAAAGTGAAATAGAGAAAGATATGTTGGTCAACACAGAAAAGAAAGGCTCCTTTTGACTCCTTAACATGTGTGATGTCTCTTTGTGATTTTCAGGTCGAATGATGGATGTGAGGTGTGTCTAAATGAGCTCCAACGATGCCTTATTTATATGTGAATTAGGAGGTGTCTTTTCACACATATGAGCCGACTTGTCCTTCTTGAGGCCAACTTGGTCAAACACAAAATTTGAATTTTTCTCCATCACTTGTCAATGAAAATACCGACCATAGCTACCCAACTTTTTAGCACTCCCTCTTAGCAAGGGAGGTACTTTTCATTCTCTCTCAAGATCGATCTTCCCAACCAATCCATAGGCCTCACAACCCATAGCTTAAGGGAGAGATCATACGTACAAGTCTCTCTCTTTGTCAAGTTCAATCTCCCCGACCGATCCATAGGTCTCACTTTACACAACCTAAGGGAGAGATCTCAAATCTCATCATAAGGGGAGATCACAAATCTCATCATAAGGAAAGATAACATCAAACATGTCCCATCATTCAATATCATTCATGAGGCCATACTCATATGCATAGGGTCCATCTCCCCAGCCAATCCATAGGTCTGACAGCCACAGGCTTAAGGAGGAATCCCTTTCTCAATCCCCGACTATATAGTCTCACAGTGCACTACCTAAGGGAGAGAACTCAAGATCAATCTCCTTGACCAATCCATAGGTTTCACAACACCCGCCTAAGGGAGAGATCACGAACTCTGTGTCGCCGACCAAACTGGTCTCATAATCATCATGACTTAAGGGATCACTCTATGCCTCGGAACTTGTTGGATGGTGTTGTCATTAATGTCAATCCATGGAGTTGTCTGGTTTTGACTTTGACCAAAAACACCAGTCATTGATGTTGAATGGTTAATGAACGCTTCTTAGTAATTGTCGGATTACATCAAGATAGCAGCTATACTGTTGGATGGTTGAAAACCCAAGTCCTAGGGTTTGGGTTCCTTGGACTAAGGATGCACCCCGACCTTGTCGAGGGTTTTTGAAGGGTCAAACCATTGAGTTTGTGTTGAAGATCTAGGTCATTAGATTCTCCTCGAAGATATGTTTTTGTTGATATGTGGTACGCCCTGTGGTTCCTTTTGGTTTGAGAGAAAATTGAGTTTAAAGTTGAAGATCTAGTTTTGTGGGCAAAACACTAGGGGGTAGAGACATGACAACTTATTCACCAATGATTGTCAATATATGACATGGATTCTCACCGTAATCTCACTGCGTATAAGTTGAATAACTTCAAGATCCAAAGGTAGTAAACCAATCATCAACTTCACACTTGGGTAGGACCATATGCACTAAGCCAATCATTGAATTCAAATTTTAGTAGAGCTTAAGGCAAAGCATGTTATAAATAAAATAGTAATAATAATAATAATAAAGGTAATCAAATAAATTAATATTATGAATAAGTTCTAGTCTCCTCCACCATTAGGAAGCTCTTACTAATTTATAATTTTACAAGCCTATTCTATACATCATAAGAGGTAGCACACATTTTTCTTAGGGCGCAAGAAAACTTGTTCATAACACTTATTAAATAAATTAACATATTAAGAAATTACTTAAGACTAATGACTCCTCCAACGTCTCACTTTAAAAGCCCTTCTTAACATTATAAAAACACAAAATCAATTTCCAAAGACATAACAAATCACAACGATTCCTTATGTGTCTCTTTGAAATTTTCAGCCTAGTGAAGGATCTTCCGAGGTAGTTTCAAGGTTTGGTCCTCCTGAAGAAGCTAGGGCAATGAAGCAAGCTTTTATTGACTGGACGAAAAATATTTTCTTCCTCTGGACCTCTATGGTAAGTTATATTAGTAAGCGACCCGTGTTTTGATTATGCTTGTTGGGCATATTTTTTAGACCCTCGGCCCTCCCAATAAAACTTTGTTGCAAATCTACAAAGGTGACTATTTAGCCTTTCACTTGGAGAGGTTCAAGCCTAACATTAATGCCTCACCATGAAATTTTAAGTTGCTTGTCTTGATTTGACTCTTTTAATCAACAGTGACAACAAACGTAGGGGATTGCAAGAAAATTGACCTCGACTTGTTTGAAACAACTACATAACCATTGGAATGTTAACCTGTAAGAGCATGCAGTAGTCTTGACTTTGACCCAATACAATACCTATGAAACAGTGAAATCTTAATGAAAACTGACCTTGTACAATGATATATGAAACCACTGTTAGAGAGGTTTAAGATAAGGGTATTGACTTGTAACCTTCCACAGTGCCTTGACCTAAACAATGATTGATCATGACTTCGTGTGACAGTGTTATTGATCTTTATATTGGAACTGTGACTTTACACTTAGAAGATTAGTCTCTTGACCTTGACTAATTTTGACTATGACTATTGACTTGACAAGTTGTAAATTGTTTGAGCTATGACATGTTAGCATTTGACAAGTAACGTGATGGATCGGCAAGTGACATAGACCTTGACTTGACTTGACATAACTAGGCAGGACAACAAGTTAGATGTGATTGTGATTTCTTATACAGAGAGGAGATAAGCTACAGTAAGGCCTTGGCAATGGTTGCTTGCTTTGACTGTGACTTTAACCTATAATGGACAAGAAGTGATGTTGACCGTGACCTCAATTAAACTTGACTTTGACTTACATGACAGTTGCTTGATGTCTCAACATTACAATACTTTGATTATGAAATAAAAACAATGAAAAGGTGACCTACAACAACCTAAGATATTTCACTATCATCACAAGTAGTTTGTCTTTAAATTGTTAGCCCACAGTCAAGGAAATTGCCATATAATTTACTGGTCTGTTAGATAAAGTACATTGACTACAACATTTTTTTACGAAGTAGTTTGTGACAACATTTGGTAATGATACAACTGTGACTTGACATATCAACACACCAAATTGACACATAGACCTAACATTAATGTCTTACCATAACAATGCTAAGTTGCTTGCTTTGATTTGACTTGTTTGACTGCAATATTGACAATGACAACGTTGCCAAGAAAAATAATGGACAAGAAGTAAAATTGACTAACAACGATTGACTTAGTGAGCATTCTATGATGTTTAACCTTGACTATTTGTGACATGATAGTAATACCTTGACATAACCTTAAGTCGACATCTTAACCTTGAGATAATTCCTTGAATAAGACTTAACTTTGGCATATGGTTTGGGATAGTGAGTTTACATCTAGTTGACAAGTCTTTGACTATATTGTGAAAATTCCTTAACAGGAATTCCTACTTTAGCAACTAATGATATTACTCCTATTTGTTAAATTCCTTTAAACAAAATACTTGCAGTTTCCTACGAAAAATATCGTAATACATACACTGCAACCTTCACTTAATTAAATTTTATGCGGAAACAAGAGATTGAGCAAGAAAGAAAATACAACACAATAGACACCGTTATTTTTGGACCACTGCCCCTGGAAAAACCCAATGCAGGAAAATCGGTGCAACAAATTTGAGGGTTTATTATTATTAAGCAATAACAAATTCTGAATAAATCTTTGAATACTTTTTGGGTTATTCAGTTACACAGAGAAATATTGGTAGAAAGATTTGTGAGGTTACCTTACACAATCACTGAGAAAATCCCGACTGATTTGGACACTGGATGAAGCGCCTCTGGCAGGCCCTACGTTGCCTCTGCGTAGTCCTCACACAGTCCCTACGTTGCCTCTGCGTAGTCCTCACACAGTGCCTACGTGAACCTCTCTAGGCACTGCGTCACTTGGTTTGCTGATCGATTTGTTGCCTGGAGTCTCTACTCTCAGCCGCTCGGTCTCACACCCTGACTTCCGGCTTCTGAAATTGTCTCTGCCTAGCAAAATCTCGGACTCTCTCTCACCCTCTGTGTGGCCCTTTGTGGCCCTGCTTCAACCTCTGCGTCTGGGCTGCCGGATCACTCTCGGCCTCTCTTTGCTAATGATTCTCTCGTTTAGAAAATCCCTCTCCGGATGCTATCCCTGCCCCTCAACTGCAAGAAATCTCCTCGATCAAAACATCCTCCCAAGAACTTCTCACTTCAGAAATTCGATCTCTTGATCTATTGGTGTGTTTTCCAATGACCCTCAAGCTACCATAATCTTCTCGTTGACATTCAACGACCCAGATTAAAAGCTAATCAATGGCTAAGATCATTTTAGCTTGATCCTCGTCTTCTTCTAGAAGTTACACCCACAATTAGATTAATACCCATTAATATTTTTAATTTCCAAGTTTAGACTTAGGGTCCCATTAAAAAATATTAGTTATTTTAATAAAATTGTCTCTGTGTGGAATTTCTCAAAATGCTTTCTGGGTTCTTTGGAATACATGTGCCCAAGCCTCCCTGCAAAATTTGAGGCCTAGAGCACATCCGATGCTACCCCAAATCAACATATACCTGATCAAGATACTATATAACAATGTTGCAATACTGTTGAAGACATTGAAATAGGGCTGGCACGTTAACCTTTTGTATGACTGTTTGACTTGACTTATAGACTGAGGCACATAGAAATATGACAATATTGATCAAGGGTTTGTCTCATAGTATGACCTAGGGATTTGTGTGCAGTGACACAATTGTAATCTTGCAAGGAAACAAGTGTTGAAGGCATTTTTCATCTAGTTGTACAACATATTGAAGTAAGAATGGATAGCACGGCTTGACCAGCTAAGCAATAGTTTTTACACGTGTGCTGGTAGGTCTCCGAAGACAAAGCTTGAGAGCACTGATTGTAGGGCAATGGGATGACCTGAGGCATCTTGGATTGTGTCATTATTTGATAGCAGTACCAGATGGTTGTAGCATCGAGTGCAGTGCGATATGATGATGACAGTGGTTGTGCATTGATGACTATTCATTCATGAGAAGTGACATGCATTGACAAGCAACAATTGTGTAGTGATTTGTAGTGATAATGATATACAGTGTGCAACGACAGTGATGTGCAGCTAAACAGTGATAGCTTGATGTGTAGCTTTGTGCAGTAATCAACTTGTGGGAACAATGATAAGTGGCTACCGGGATTCAGCATTTAGTCTATATCTTTCTTACAAAGATTCTACATTGATTCAGAGTACATGGGATCTAGTGTGAAAATTGTGAAACGTGATCTACCGACTCTTTTGGGTGATTGGAGTCACCTTCACGTTGTGGCCTGAGAACACTTCAGGGTGGCAAGGTGGTGCTAGGGCAAGTTGTGGCTTGCATAGGGTGTTGTGGCGTCCATTCAGTTGTGGCTGATAAACTAACAGGTCAACGAAGCATCCTTTCTTACATGTTGGTAAACAAATTGTAGGGGGTACTCGTCAGGTTATGGCCTGATCTACAGGGCGTTGTGGCGTTCTTCTGGTTGCAACCGGATATTAGGGTCTAGTAGTGTCCTACAGGTTGTATCCCGTGAATTGCGGGGTTGACGCCTCCCTCATTTGTAGCTGAAATATTGATGTAATCAATTTTCTTTTAACAGGGAGAAGACAATTACTAAAGAGGCGTTCGATGGCTTTTGACTCGGAGGGGGTTTTCCACCTAAAAATCTTTGTCCTTTGTTTAATCTTTTTGCATTGTTTTATGGTGTTTTCTGCTGTTGATTGTTGTTTATGATCATTCAAAGAATAATAATAATAATAATTGAAGATTAACTAATGCTTTGAAAAAGATTAAAAAGTGCTAATTGCTAAGAAATATTGATTCACCCCCCCTTTCAGTATTTCCAACGAAACCAATCTCCTCGACCAATCCATTGGTCTGACAACCGCAACCTAAGGGAGTGACAATCTTCCCAACCAATCCATTGGTCTGACAACCGCAACCTAAGGGAGTGACAATCTTCCCAACCAATCCATTGGTCTCATTGCACATAGCCTAAGGAAGATTGTCGATCATAAGATGTACAATTAGTGCTTCCCCTCTCTTAGAGGGGTTCTCAACAATTCCAAGTTGTTCTCTGAAATAAGCAAACTTCATCCACGACAATGGCTTTGTTAGCACATCAACAACCTGCTCATTAGTTGGGACATACGGAAGCGTCACTGCTCCCCTCTGTACAATATTCCAGATGTAATGATACTTGATCTCAATGTGCTTTGACCTGTCATGGAACACCTGGTTCTCAGAAAGCTTCACACAGATTTGATTATCACAATAGAGAATGGTCGATTCTAGCACTTGATCAAACAAACCAACAAATAGCTTTCGAAGCCACACAACTTCACAATAGGTTGAACATGCAACTAGATACTCAACTTTAGCCATACTCGGGGCAACAAAAGTTTGCTTTCTACTAGACCATGAAATCATAGCAGAGCCCAAGCCAAAACAAAATCCAGAAGTGCTCTTCCTATCATCACAGCAACCAACCCAATCAACATCAGTAAATCCATGCAATTGTCATTCTCCATTAGAAGCATATCTCAAACCATATTCAATGGTACCACGCAAGTATCTCAATATATGCTTTTTTGCTGCAATCCAGTGCACATGTCGGGGTCAACCAAGAATTGGCTCAACGTGTTCACGGCGTAACAAATATTAGGTCTGGTGTTCACAAGATAGTTCAACAAGACAATAAATTTATGATACATAGAGGGATAAATCAAATCAGAATCACAGTCTTGAATCTTCTTCAAATTTGTGACCATAAGAGTGTCCATTGACTTATAGTCCATCATGCCAAATCTCTGAAGCATTGTAATAGTGTATTTGCCTTGGCCAACAACGATTCCATCAGGGTTTTGCCAAATTTCCAATCCCAAGTAGTAGTGTATGAGACAAAGATCCTTCATTTTGAAATCAAAAACCAACTTCATCTTATACTAGATAATCATAACTTTAGCACTGATCAGAAACAAATCATCCACATATAATAGCAGTATCAAGGGCTTGCCTTCAACAACTTTGAAATACAAGTTCGGGTCAACATCACTCTTCTTGAAGCCAGGACTCAACAAATAGCCATTAATACGAGAGTATCATTCTTGAGGGGACTGCTTCAACGCATATAGGGCTTTTTTTAATTTTCAAACATGAGTTTCTCTATCATGGACCTCAAAGCCTCGAGGTTGCTCAATATAGACTTCGTCTTCAATGACCCCATTTAGAAAAGCAATCTTGACATCCTTTTGATGTGACTTCTAACCTACAATAGAAGCAAGAGCAATGACAAATCTAATAGATGCATATGTGGGAACAGGAGCAAACATGTCTTCATAGCCCTCTCCCTCTCTTTGGGAGAATCCATGAGCCACAAATCTAGCCTTGTACTTTTCAACACTTTCATCAGCATCATGCTTGATCTTGTAGATCCACTTTGAAGATACAATAGAATTTCCTTCAGGCCTTGGCACGATTTCCCAAACATCGTTCTTTAGTATAGATTGATATTCATTTGTCATAACATCTTTCCAAACTTGTTCTTCAATTGCTTCTTCATAGGTGGATGGCTCAGACTCAATGATCTTGCACATCATTGTTGCATAACCAGAATACTTCTTTGGCTTCTTGCTTTCCCTGAAGGTTCCATGAGATGCATCATGTCCTTCAGCTTCCTTCAAGGTTCTTTCAAGCCATGCATGTTTTTTTCTAGTCTCATGTGCAATGACCCTTGGAGATTAACCAAGTTCATGATCATCAAATTCTTCATGAGGATCTTGATCTATCAGTTCAGGTTCTTTAGTCTTCGATTCAACATTCTTTGGAGCCAACTTGTAACTGGTCATCAGAGTCCAAGTGTGATCCAGGAGGATCCTTGAAATGCTCAAAGTTCAAAAGTCTTAGATGCACGCAAAATTAGCGCCAAGTCAAAGAGTTCGTTGCGCTGATTTCGACATTATATTCGGTTTCGAAAATGGCCTCTGTATGAAGGAGAAAACACTGAAGTATGTGTTAAACAGGTAAAAAAATGGGATTTTGCAGGCCAAGTGGCAACCTCACATCATGACACATGGCGGTCAAAGTCAACGTAGAGGTTGGATGGGCAAAGTGGGGGCTCGAACCTGCGACCTTGTTTATAACACCACAAAACTTCACCGTTGCACCATGCTCGTGCTTTGATTATATAGTGGTGACAATTTTTATTTGAATATGAGTTTGTTGTATATGGGGGGAAGGGTTGGCGGAGCCTGCCATATACAATGGCTCCTCCAAACCCAAGTTCTGGTACCGGTTCTCCAAAATAGTGCGGCAACAAGCATTTTCTAACAGTCATGGAAGTTCACCACCGAATATGGTCAGATACCATATATTATATGCTACGGTCACTGGTAGTTATAACACCGCCGAGGGAGTTAAAACTATATAATATAGTTTCATTCTATATATATGTATATCCGTCGGTTGTATCAAACAATGCCATAGGTCCACAAGATATCCGACGGGTGCAATCATATACTATGATTAAAGTTTTGTTAAAACAACATTTGAAATGTGGTGCGCTCATTTGCTATTGCAATTATGTTATAACATATTACCATGTTTGTCAAACCCGATCCCGAGAGGCTCGTTGGTTTGACCTCAGGACCTGCTTGCAGATCTATAAAAGGTATTACCAATGCGTTAGTGCCTAAGGAGTTGTAATGTGAGTTTCAGAGCTGTGTTTTGTTTGTGCCTGCAAATGCCTTTTTGGGCATATCTTGGTCATTCTTAGGCCTTTTGAGAACGGAAAGTTGCGTTGGAGAGCAGAGGCCGAGGCCTTCATTCTGACAGTAGCCATTGGTGCATGCGTGCACAGTCCAGAATGGCTAAATTTTATGTAAAGAGACTTTTTGAGCATTCCTAATACAATGGACGTCCACTTGGAAGTGGACCCGGAGTTGTAGTCCAGGAGGGACGAACTCTGTCATTAAATATCTTGAGTTTCCTTCTTAGTTTCTCTTCTATTTATGCTTATGTTCAGATTTCAAGTTTATGTTTAAAGGCACTTAAAAAAATCAATTTCTCTCATTCATACGTATAAAAGCAACCTTAGTTAATATTTGGTGAAATTGAGCAAATAGTTAATCCTGTGTTTTCAGATCATATTTTGGTATCAGAGCAAGGTTGATCATGTATAAGCAGGATATTTGCCAATGTGAATGTTGACTAAATCCAGGTTGCAACATGGAGAAGGAAACTTGAAGAGATAAATCCAGAGATTGGAAAGAGGAAAGTCTCACAAAAGATGTCAGGTTCAAATGAAGGGGAAGCTCCTGAGACAAAGAGCGAGGAACAATTTCGGTAGATGTTCCTTAATATACAAAGGATGATTGCAAAACTTTATGAAGACAAGAAGACTAGAGATGCAATTTCGTCTTCTAAAGGCACGAAAGTGAAAAAGGGCAAGGAAAAAGCTGATGGTAATGAACCTCCTTCTCCTCCATCTTCGTCTTCTTTTTCTTCTTCATTCTCTTATCATTCCAGTTCAGATTCAGACTCACAAAAGAAGCAAAAGAAATCTCCTTTATTGAAGCTTGATGTTAAGTTTGAGTTGCCAATATATGATGGTGAAATGAATCCTGAAAAGTAAGATAACTGGATAAAGCAACTTGAGGTGTATTGTAGAATTCAGAATATTGTTGATGAATCTGCAAAAATTTAGTTAGCTACACTTGGAATGGGGGTGGGGGGAACAACTTTGATTGTTGGGAAAGTAAAACTCAATCAGATTTGAAGCATAAAGGTAAAATTATCTCTTCATGGTCTATGTTTGTTAAAGCTCTGAGAAAGTAATTCTATCCTTTAGGATATATGCAAGAGGATGTAATCGATTGGCAACATTTAAAGCAAGGTAAAGGACAAAGTGTGCAATAGTTTATATAGGAATTCAGGAAAAAAAAATTAGCACTTAATTTTCCATTAAACATACCTGATACCTTGTTAAATTATATTGGAAGTATGCATTCTTATTTGCAACATACATTGCTTATGCTTAATCCAACTGACTTTGAAGAAGTGTGTGTACAAGCCACTCATATCGAATCGGGTGGCAGACCTTTTCTGTCAAACTCTTCGAAGAAACCATTCATGTATTCAGGGAACAAAGATTCCAAAGAAGGCAAAGGGAAGAGCAAGTTGAAAGTGAAGAAATTGGCAACAACTAAGAAAGAAGGAGAAAGGCCTACTTGTACTCATTGTCAGAGGGTTGGAGATGATGACTCCAAGTGTTGGAAGCTTCATCCGGAACTTAAGCCAAAGAAGTTCCTTAAGAAGAAGGGCGAGATGAAAGCTAATGCTGCAGTCCAACAAGATTTGGGATCCGACTCTAGTGATGAGAAAAAGATAACTGCTATGGGTCTGATAGGTAATCCTTTTGAATCTAGCTCTAGCTCTACTAATGATGTGATTGAAGAAAGGAAGAGAGTTGAATTGTTTAATATCAGGATTATCTCCAAGCACTCTAAGATAGATACATTATTCGATAGTGGATTGCAAGCAAATCTAATATCTGAGGAACTAGTAAGGAAATTGGGATTGGAAACTAAAAATCATCCAAAAGCATCAGAAGCAAGTCACAAAACAGTGTCGTTTAAGGTTTGCAATTACAGCTAATTTTTTTGATCAAGTTGATTTAGATGTGATTCCTTTGGATATATGTGGAGTTGTGTTGAGTAGTCCTTATCTTTATGATCGAGATGCCATATTTCATAGAAAGGAGAATAAGTATCATCTCTTTAAAGATGGAATTGAATACATTGTCAGGGCATACATAATGAAGACAAGCTTGGATTTAATCAATGTAAGTCAAATGAAAAGACTCATAAATTCAAGTAAAAGGTATGTTCTCATGTTTGTTAAAGAACAACCTAAAGATAAATATGATGCTTTTCAAGGGTGTGATTCTTAGTTTAAGGACAAATTGGTTGAAATAGTAGATTCTTATAAGGAATTGTTTAAGGAACCAAAAATTCTACCTCCAAAATGAGAAATACAACATGAGATTCAATTACAATCTGATGCCTCTCTTCCGAATATTGGCATGTATCAAATGTCGGTCACGGAAAATCAAGAAATTAAGAAACAAATTCAGGAATTGGTTGATAAAGGCTTCATTCGACCTAGTTCTTCTTCTCCATTTGGATAACCGATCATATTAGTCCCTAAGAAAGACGAAACTTGGAGAATGTGTGTTGATTTTAGAGCCTTAAATAAGATCACCATTAAGAACATGCATCCTCTTCCTAGAATGGATGATTTGCTTGATCAATTAAAGAATGCTGTTTACTTTACCAAACTGGATTTAAGAAGTGGTTATATCAGATTCGTATTGCAGAGAATGATATATGGAAAACTGCATTTAAGACTAGACAGGGGCTTTATGAGTGGTTGGTTATGCCGTCTGGTTTATGCAATGTTCCAACAACTTTTATGAGAGTGATGAATGATGTGTTTTGTCCTTTTGTTGATAAGTTTGTCATAGTCTATTTGGATGATATTCTTATTTTCAGTTCAAGTTTGGAAGAACATGTAAAGCATGTTAAACATTGGTTTTGATGTGTTGCAAAGAGAGAAACTGTATCTCAAACTTTCTAAGTGTGAATTTGGGAAAACTTCCTTAGTATATCTTAGTTACATAGTTGGAGGAGGACAACTTAAAATAGATCCAACTAAAATTGATGTAATCCTTAAGTGGCCAAGACCTCAAAATGTGACGAAAGTTAGAAGTTTTTTGGGTGCAGTGTAGTATTGAAGGAAGTTTATTTCTCATTTCTCTTTTATTGCATCACCACTTCATGCTTTAAGAAGTTCCAAAGTTTCCTTTCAGTGGGGAGGAAAACAACAAAAAACATTTGATACTCTAAAGCAGAAAATTGTGACAACTCCAATCTTAGCATTACCAGACCTTCAACAACCATTTGAAGTAGAAACTGATGCTAGTGGGTATGCAATGGGTGCAATGTTATTGCAAAAAGGGAAGCCTATTTGTTTTCATTTAGAAACATTTTCTAAAGCAATGGCTAACTATCCAACATATGATAAAGAATTATATGCATTAGTGGAAAGTGTTAAAGAATGGAAACATTGTTTAATGGGCAAAGAAACAATGATTCGTACAGATCATCAGCCATTTCAGTGTCTTCAATCTCAAACTAAGTTGCAGTAGTCTCAACAATATAGATGGATGAGATTTTTGCAATAATTCCACTTAGTAATCAAATATAAGAAAGGTACCACCAATAAAGTAGCTGATATGTTATCAAAACGTTCTTTGAATGCTTAAGTTATTCTTCAAAATAGTTCTTTATCACATGAAAGTTATATTGAACAATGTGCTGAATATGTTGATTTCAAAGATGTTTATGAATCACTAACTCATGGTGCTTAGGTGGAAGAAGTGAATTATCATGTTCATGACAGGTTATTGTACCATCTTGGCAAGTTGTGCATACCACAACGAGAAAGAGTGCATGTCATCAGGAAAGCACATTCTTCTCGTGTTTCAGGGCATTTTGGTGTAGGTAAGACAATGGCACAATTACAAAGGTATTGCTATTGGCCTCAAATGAATGAAACGATTGCTAAATACATCAAAGGTTGTGTCATGTGTTCAACAAGCAGACCTAACAACAAAAAGTTAGGTTTGTATATGTCACTTCCAGTTCCTTCTAGACCATGGGACAATATATCTATGGATTTTGTAGGAGGATTTCCAATGTCTAGAAAAGGACATGATTATTTGTATGTTGTGGTTGATAGATTTAGCAAAATATGTATTCTTGTTCCATGTAGAAAGCAAGTTACTGCTGAACAGACTGCACAATTGTTCTTTCAAAATGTATGGGTTCATTTTGGGTTGCCTACTTCTATCATTTCAGATTGGGACTCTTGTTTCATGTGAGAGTTTTGGTCCACTTTGTGGGGACTCATGGACACTAAGTTGAAAAAGAGCACAACTTTTCATCCACAAACCAATGGGCAAATAGAGGTGGTGAATAATTGTAGCAAGCATCCTAAGTTGTGGGATGAATCCTTACATTATGTCCAACATGCTTACACCCGGGCCTTGCATTCTTCTACAGGTAGATCTCCTTTTGAGACATGTTTTGGGTACCTGCCAAAATCACCAATGGATTTAATGTTTGGTGAAGAAGCTATAATGAGGATGGACATGGAGATGCTGACAAAGCAATCAAGTTCATTCAAAGAATCCAAATGATTCATGAAGCAGTGCAGGATCAATTGGAGAAAAGTCATGCCAAGTATAAAATGCGCCATGATAAGCATCGGGTGGATCATCACTAGTAGGTTGGTGATCAAGTATGGCTACACATCAGCAAAGAAAGGACGAAAGATGAAGGTAAAAAGTTGAAACCTATCAGGTATGGTCCATTTGAAATTGTTGAAAAGATTGGGCACAACGCATTCTGGTTAAATTTGTCTCCATATATGCACATATATTCAGTTGTCAATGTTGAAAATTTGAAGTTGTATGAACCTCCTATGATCATGGATCCAGAGGAAAATGTTCAAATTCCAATTGTAGATGATTTTGCACCCGAATGTATGACTGAGTTACAGAAAGATACCATATAGGAAGATACCATATTGGATAGGAAGGTCCACACTTCCAGGCATGGAGATGTTGAGTATCTTCGAGTGGGCCTCAAAGGCATGAATCCAAGCAAAGCAAAATGGATGGGGATTGGAAAGGTGAGGGAGCTGTACCCTCACCTCATGTTTGCTTAAAACCAAACTTTTGGTGGTCCAAAAACTTCTAGTAGAGAGGAATGATCCAGGAATGATCCAGGAGGATCCTTGAAATGCTCAAAGTTCAAAAGTCTCAGATGCTCGCAAAACCAACACCAAGTCAAAGAGCTTGTCGTGCTTATTTCAACAGTATATTTCGTTTCGAAAATGGCCTCGTATGAAGGAGAAAACACACTATGAAGTATATGTCAAACAGGTAAAAAAATGGGCCTTTGCAGGCCAAGTGGCAACCTCACATCATGACACGTGGCGGTCAAAGTCAACGCAGGGGCAGTCAAAGTTAAAGCAGAGGTCGGATGGGCAGAGTCAGGGGTCGACCCTGCGACCTCCATTATAACACCACAAAATTTTACCATTGCACCATGCTCGTGCTTTGATTATACAATGGCGGCAATTTTTATTTGAATACGAGTTTGGTTGTATATGGGGGGAAGGGTTGGCGGAGCCCGCCATATCCGGCGGCTTTGCCAAACCCAAGTTTTGTTATCGACTCTCCAAAATAGTGTGGCAACAAACATTTGCTCACAGTCATGGAAGTTCACCGCCGAATATGGTCACATACAATATAATATATTATATGCCACGATCAAGGGTAGTTATAACACTGTCGGGGGAGTTGAAACTATATAATATAGTTTCATACTATATATATGTTATATCCATCGGTTGTATCAAACAATGCCACGGGTCCACAAGATATCCGACCGGTGCAATCATATACTATGATTAAAGTTTTGTTAAATCAATATTTGAAATGTAGTGTGCCTGTTTGCTATGTATTGCAATTATGTTATAACATATTACCATGTTTGCCAAATCCGATCTCGGGAGGCTTGCGGGTTTGACCCCGAGCCCTGCCCATGGATCTATAAAAGGTATTACCAATGCGCTAGTACCTAAGGAGTTGTTATGTGAGTTTCAGAACTGTGTTTTATTTGTGCCTATAAATGCCTTTTTGGGCATATCTTGGCCATCCTTATTCCTTTTTGGGAACGGAAAGTTGCGTTGGAGAGCAGAGGCCAAGGAGGCCTTCATTTTGACAGTAGCCCTTGGTGCCTGCGTGCAGAGTCCAGAATAGCTAAATTTTATGTAAAGAGACTTTTTGAGCATTCCTAATACAACGAATGCCCACTTGGAAGCGGACCTAGAGATGTAGTCCAGGAGGGATGAACTCTGTCATCAAATATCTTGAGTTTGCTTCTTATTTTCTCTATTGCTTATGCTTATGTTCAGATTTCAAGTTTATGTTTAAAGGCACTTAAAAAATCAATTTCTCTCATTCATTCACATAAAAGCAACCTTAGTTAATATTTGGTGAAATTGAGCAAATAATCAATCCTGTATTTTCGGATCAAAGTGTGAACCTTTGGACTTCCAGAAAGCAGCATCCTCATCGAAGATAATATCCCTGCAAGTCTCAATATAATGTTGTTCTGGAACATAGACCCTAAAGGCCTTTGAATTTTCATTGTAGCCAACAAAAGTTCCTTTCTTCTCGAAAGGTTCCAATTTTGTCCTTTTCTCCTTGGGCACATGAACATAAACATGACAACCAAGTATTCTTAAATGCTCGAGATTTGGTCTCTCACCTGTGAAGACTTCTTCAACAATATTGTATTCCAAGGTTAGATGTGGGCATCTGTTTTGAACATAAACAACTTTTCTCACAACTTCTCCCCATAGAAAAAATCATAAGTTCTTGATCATGAAGCATGGCCTTGGTAGCTTCCATAATGGTCTTATTTTTTCTTTTGACAGTTTCATTTTGTTGGGGATAGTAGGAAACTATCAACTCCTCGTTAATTCCAACATCCCTGCAGAAATGGATCAATTCCTTGAATACATATTCTCCACCATTATTAGGACCTTAGAGTCTTGATTCTTCTTCTTGTAGCATTCTCAACTTGTGCCTTGAATTCACAAAACTTTTCATATACTTGATTCTTGGATTATAAGAGGTAAATCCAAGTTTTGCGAGAGTAATCATCATTGAAAGAGAGATAATACAAATTGTCACCCAGGGTCTTGTTAGACATAGATCCAAAAACATCTGAGTGCACAAGATCCAAGATTCCTTTGGATCTACTATTAATGCTAGTACATCTTCCTTTAATATTTTCCCCAAGGGCACATCCTTTGCACACTCCATCATGCTCAGTCTGAAGTTCAGGTACACCTTTGACAAAATCTTTCAATCTAGACGAAGCTTTATAATGAACATGAGTGTACCTTCAATGCCATAGCTCACACATATTAATGGCGTTACGTAGCAAAGCTTGAATTGATTGTGTAAGGAGATGATACAGGCCTCCAATTTGCACACCAATGACCTTGCAGATTCAAAAGAGCCATACTTCTTCCATACTTGTCCAACAAAAGCAATTCTATACTCTTTGTCCTAAGAGATGATATGGATGAAAATTTTTTCTTTAAACTAGGAACATATAAAATATTGTTAATGGGTACATTACCTCTTGATTCCAATTGGAAGGATGATATACCAATGCCCTTGACTTTGTATTTTCCATTATCTCCAAGTTCAAATAGAACTCTTAGAGCTATCTTCTTTTCAATCAATTCAGATAAATGTTCTCGATTCCCAGTCACGTGCCTAGAGGCAACATTGTCTGCCAACCATATTTCATCATGAATTGCATTGGAACCTGTAAAGGTAGAATAAAATGAGTATTCAAAATCAGAATCATTCTTTGTATGCTTTGTCTTATGAGATGGTTCATTTAGATCAACAATAGAAGCATGATACCTCCCTCCTTTTTTGATCATCATTCCTTTTATAGTCATTTGTTCGATTCCTTTGAGGACAATGAGCTTGATAGTGAACATATGCTTGGCAATGAAAACATTGAACATTTTTTCCAGATCGTTTCTATCTCTTCTATACCGAGAGGGAGGAGGACTTCTTTGTGGAGCAGATTCCCTTTTTGGAGAAGGTCTTGAATTTTGACTTCTACCAAAATTTCTTTGAAATTAGGTCTTCTTTTCTTACCGCTTCATGAATGAGCTGCAAAAGCTTCTTCACTCTGATCTTCAATATTGCCTCTAGTGAGGAGTCTTGATTCTTCTTGAATGTAGGCAACCCATAACTTATCAAAAGTAGGTGCATTTTCTCTTCCACAAACGCTTGATGCTAAAGGATCCCATTATCTAGGTAAACCACCCAAAGGCACAATCACTAATACTTTATTGGATACTTCTACTTCAATAGCCTTGAGATGGTCTCTTATTTGAGAAATTTTAACAAAGTATGATGTGACAATATCATTCTTTGTCATCTTGATATTGTGAGGTTGATCCCTTAGGTTGATGGATTGATTTATGTTGTTGATAGTGTACAATCTAGTAATGGCATCATACATTCCCTTAGACGTTCGATGATCAACAATAAAGGGAATTAGATTATCCCTAACAAATTCTATAATGATACTGCTTGCCAAAATGTCATCTCTCTGAAATTTTTCTTTCCTTGCTTGATCAATTGGTTTAGTGACTTTAACTGTAACAATGCCCCAAAACTTTGTGCTTGCAAGTACTAGGTCTATCCTAACCTTCCAGTTCTTGAAATTTGTAACTCCTCCCAGCTTGTTCTTGATCTTTCTGAATGAATTCATAATGAAGATTTCAAACCAAAACAAGAAGGCAGAATCTCAAACTTCTCAAAGTGCTTCTCAATGCTTTTCAAGGTGCTCTTACGACTCTTTTCCTTCACCAAAGCTATGATAACATGTTGATTTTCTAGTGCATTCAAGACTAGTATAGTTTTTCACAATTGATAACTACCTCTAATGGTATAATCACTCTTATTTTAGTATTCCAATTATTAAGCATCTATACATGAAAAACGTGAACCATATGCATTCATCAATAGAGCAATATAGATCGCAGTGAATAGTAGAACAAGAGACGAGACGAGACACCAAAATTAGGCTCACAACCAGGGAAAACCCCACAAGGGAAAAACCCATTCATCAATAGAGCAATATAGATCAGTGAATAATAGAACAAGAGACAACAAAATTAGGCTCACAACAAGGGCAAAACCCACTAGGGGAAAACCCAACCAATCTTTCCTTATGAGAGAGAAATTTTGTTCATCAATAGTACATTAGAATATTCCAACAAGATACCAAAATCTGACCTCAACAATATCCAAGTCAAATTAGTCGAAGGAGAGAGAATCTAGTCAATGTTGGTCAAAATTATAGTTTGCCATAGAGGGGCTGAATTTCGGCCTAAGATAACACATAGGGGCTGAAATTCGTTCTTGAAATTTGCCTCAGAAAATCCAGTCTACGAACAAGTCAAATATCTAGTAAAATCCACTGATCAACGCAAGTCAACGAGCTAGAACAGGGACAAATCTTTAGTCAAATAAGGTCAACATATCTCTACAATTTTTGGCCTCTTCTAATAGTGAAAATTTTGGTCAAATAGAGAAAGATATGTTGGTCAATGCGAAAAAAAAGGCTCCTTTGACTCCAAATGAGCTCCAATGATGGATTATTTATATGTGAATTAAGAGGTGTCTTTTCACACATCTGAGCCGACTTGGTCAAACACAATTTTAATTTTTCTCCACTTGTCAATAAAAATACCTACCATAACTACCCATTTTTTCTACAAATTTAAGGATATGTTGCATTCTTTGTTGAAAATGGTTGTTATTGATGTTAGAGGTAGTCCTAATGGAGGGGGAAGTTACATAATCAATTGGCATTTTTCGAGACTTTTCGAGTGATATGTGTCACGCATTGTAACTCTTCATGGATTTGGGGAAATGGATTTTTCTCTTAATATATATATATATGTGTGTGTGTGTGTGTGTGTATGTATTATGTATGTATGTATTTATTTATGTATATATATCATATCCTTGCAAGAGTCAACTCTAATGTCAACCCTACTTTAGCCATCTATGCGCTATAAATAGGTGTTGAGGAGGAGAGTAGGTGTTGAGGAGGAGAGTTTTAGCCATTGCTCAAGGATTAATTCGGTTCTTTTTAGGAAGGAAGAGGACAACAAAATGAGCATGTCCGAGGTTCATATCTCATGAACCAGTACCAAGAGAAGTGAAGTCGAGCCTTGTTGAGACGTGGACTATTTGGAACTGGTTTGTGCAACTTCGAGAGGTTGTTGGCTTGTGTTTTTGTGCAATAGAACTGAGAGAGGCAACAAGTTGTTGGAGGTCAACCACTGGTTGAAGACCAAGTTCTAGTTAGAGGCCAAGTTCTAGTTCGTCTAGGACGAGTTTTGGTTGAATGCCGGGTTCTAATTGGAGGCCAAGTCCTATCTCTAGAACAGTGTTGGGTACAAGGTACTAGGAGGGCAGATCTTTTGTTGCACAAGTAATAAGCCTAAATATTGACTCTTAAACAATGAACAACTGTAATTTGGTGCTTACAGAGGATTGGTGTCCTCATGTTCTTAACAGGTTGGAGCCTCCAATTTTTTAAGTTGGTGCTTACAAAGGATTGTTGTCCTCATAAGTGGTTGCCTGTAACATTGTAATAAATTTAAGTCTGAAGACAATTAGAAAAGCATTGAAGTGTTTTGCTTCAAGTTTGGGTTTCCACTTTAATCTTTGTGTTCATGTATTGTGTTGTTGATTGATCATGTGACGTGATTTCAGTTTTAAGATTAATAAAGTGAAAATAATTTAAATCTATGTGATACTAATTCACCCCCCCCCCCCTTCTTAGTATCACTGTGTATTTCCAACAATTGGTATTAGAGTGAGTTTCCTCAAGAATAGTCTAACGACTAGAATACGATCTTATGGGTGCCATCTCCAGTTGAGAAGGCTCAATCAAAATTCCTTTGTTTGATGGAACACACTATGCCTTTTGGAAGATAAGAATGAAAACTCTCGTGATGTCTCTTAGTGTTGAAGTTCAACACTTTGTTATAAATGTTAAATTTTAGGGCTAGATTGTTCTTTGTTGTAGATAATTGCATTTATTAACATTTCCAACATTTTCATATAACCTTCACCCTATAACATCATTTAATCATTAACAATTATGAAGAGAGAACATTAAACATCAACAATGCAACAAAACAATAAGGAAGAACAATAGAAAAACATACACAATAGATACACCACGATTTAGTTTAGAAACTAGGGCAAAACCCTACAAGGGGGAAAACCCAACTAGATTCTTCTTCCATTAGATATTCATCAATTGTTCAGCTGAGATACTAAGTACAATGAGAATGAGATACATAAATCATATTGGGCCTCTTGGGGCCAAACCAAGTCAGTTCACAACTTCATTTGTGAACTGAAAGATCTGACCTCCAATAATCAAGTCATAGCAAAGTCACTGACATGTAACATATAATATCATATGACAACCACACATATAATATCATATCACAACCACATCATCAAAGACATAGTTATATCAACAAGGCCACCGCCATATATGATACAACCATTAAGTTGACTGCCGTAAGGTTCACTGTCATCGGAGTCACTGTCATTAAAACATATTAGGTCACAACCATACATACTAGGTCACTACATATACTATCTTATTAGGTCATTGCCATATTTTAGGTTACTGCCAGATTGTATCATCATAAGAACAAGGTTTATTGTCATATGTTTCGCCACTATCATAAGTGCGAGGTCACTGTCATATTAACATCACAAGAATTATTGCCAAAGATCAAATATATAGAAGTTATCATAGAGAATGTATACGAGCCACCATAGTATTTATATGCGAGCTAAAAAACCGGCCATAAAGCGAGCCATAAAGAAAAGGACGATTTACAAAGAAGTGAATTATAAAGAGCAAACTATATATATGTGTCACTACATAGATGTCGAGCCTCAAAGAAATATGAAGCTATAGAGCTATGTTGATGCCATTGTAGAGCAATATGAACGCCACTATAAATGTGAGATCCATATACCATAGAGAGTGTAGATAGATCGAGCCTGCAACAAAGTATAAGCCAAGGAGAAAACAATGCGAATCACGATACAAAGCTACTGTAATTTATGTGATGCCACAAAGATCTTAATCATAAACAAAAGCGATGTCACTGTGGTTTGAGCTACAAAATAAAAGCAGTGCCACAGAGAAAACAATGCGAGTCCATCGAGCCATGGTATAGTGTGAGCCCAATGTAAGTGCAAGTCTCTAAAATACAAGAGCGAACCATTATAATGAACCACAAAGTTGACAAGAAATGAAAACCACTGAAAAATTGCGTTCCACAGAGAATTATCGAGCCATTAAAAAATACAAGCGATCCATAGATAAAGAAGTCGAGCCATGGAAGCATATGTGATGCACAAATATAGGATGCGAGGAATAAATAAAACCGATTCATCACAATTATAATAGCAAGTCATACATATGCGATCCATAACAAAGATTCAACAAGAGCAAGCCATACAAATGCGATCCACAACAAAGATTCAACAAAAGCGAGCCACTGTTATATTTTTGAACCAATAAAATGATGCCACTTACGTATCTTTTAGAATCAATAGGGCGAGATTAGACACGAAGAGCGAGATCCTTCTACAAAGAAGTGCGAGAAGCAACCATAGAGAAGATCATAGATCCAACACTAAATGGAGGAACGTTTGTGGGAATATATAGTTGTCTTGATGGGAATGAGTGTGTCCATTCGGGATAGGTTGACTTGTTGCTGACTTGAGAATTAGGAGGGAAAATGCAAAATTTAAATTCTTTTAAATATATTTTCTTTAATAAATTTGTACCATAATACATAGTAGGAGTGCCCCAAATACATTAATAATATTTCTTTT
Source organism: Pinus taeda (assembly GCA_000404065.3). Lineage (NCBI taxonomy): Eukaryota > Viridiplantae > Streptophyta > Pinopsida > Pinales > Pinaceae > Pinus > Pinus taeda. The sequence continues at coordinate 55,114 of APFE031298235.1, read as the reverse complement.
TTTATAATTTAGTTCTCTTTAGGGCAGATGGGCTTCCTTTGGGGTAGGAGGGGCTTCTTTTAGGGCTATGGGGAAATTCGTGCCATAGTTGCCTAAATTTCAAAACTCCCTCTCAGCTAGGGAGGAATTTCCATCCTCATCCCGTCTCATCTTAGTTGTCTCATCTCATCTCATCTCATCTCGTTGCACCTCATAGAAGAAGAATAACCAATAACTAATGGTAGGGGAGTTCGATTAGATCCTCCAAACCCTATTAGTCTCCATGTCATGTTTCATGACCTTCATCTTAGTTGGATCAACAAGATATCCATCTCATCACATCATCACATCTCGTCACAACTTGTCTCCCTTTTGATCATTAGCTGAACAATGATGTCTCTATGTAAAGAAGAAGAATCATCGTAGGTGAGCTCAAACATGGAGAAAAGTATCACCCGATGCACTGATGCAATAAGGAACAACAATAACAATAAGGAACAATAATAGAAAACAATAAGGAACAATTATCCACTGATCTTCCCACGGTCCACCTTGACCCTTAGGAGTCAAGTGGTAGAACACCTGCATCCCATCCCTTGAGAAGGATACCACTTACCATAAATGGTAAGGATCAGACACTATCTCGAGTCTCCTCGACCATTGGCCAGATGGGTGGCAATCCCAACAAGCCCAACTTATGGATAGGATGCATACTGGGGCATACTCTGTCAAGTCCCATACTTGATGGTAGGGGGAGATACCCACTTGTCACAAGTGACAAGGATAACATACACACCCTATGGTGACAATAGGCAGGATATTACTTACATGGAAGGCAAGGATCATAGTTTATCGTATTGTCCAAAGTTCCCTCAACCCTAGGAGCTCTCTAGCTTAATTCCTTTCCTTGGGAGCTCAAACAGGGGGAAGAGCATAGCTCAATGTTCTCGATTAGCTGTGACCCTTTCCCAGGAGGGTCACATCCACCAATTCAATCTTCTCTCTGAAGACCAAGAGCTTCCCTTTCGGCAAAGACTTGGTGAGAGTGTCAACTATCTGTTTACCGGAAGAAGCTTCATTGCTTCAATTCCATAACAAATCATCGTTGGAGCCTCACTGCCCCCTTTGCACCATATCCTGGATATAATGATATGTAATCTCAATATGCTTGGACCGATCATGAAACACAAGATTTGTTGAAAGTGAGATCCCACTCTTTAATATCGCAATATATCATAGTCGTATCCAGAACATGCTCAAGGAGCTTTCCAAAGGGCTTTCTCAATCACACTGCCTCGGTGTTAGCCATGCTAGCAACAATGTACTCTGTCTCTGCTATACTCGAAGCAACGAACTTCAGTTCCAAACTCATCTAGGATATCATGGTAGACGCCAAGCTAAAGCAACACCTAAATGTGCTCTTCCCGTCAACAACATTTTTCTGTCTCAGTCAACATTGGTGAATTCATCAAGTTTTCGAGAGTGTGTCTTAGTCCATGATTAGTAGTTTCATGTAGATATCTCAACACATGGTTAACAACAACCCAATATACATATCTAGCAAGAATTCATCTGACTGCAAGCTCACCACGGGATCCATCAAATCTCAACTGCTTCAGTATATTAGATATCAATTTTTGGGATTCAACTGCGTTAAGTCAGTCATTCATTTATGACCATTTCCATGAGAGGTAGTCGTAACTGACTAATTTCTCATGATTTTTGAATAGTTCACTTAGCACTCATTGCATCGGGTGATGCTCACAGGGGTGAAGAAGTGGGATTGAAACTAGTGAAATAAATCATCACTTCCGGGGCTTGCACCCATTAACCAGGACTTCCCGGGAGGTCACCCATCCCAGATTGCCTCTGGCTCAAGCGCGCTTAACTGTGGAGTTTTCCCCACAATCAAGGCCACTTAGCTTGCTACCCCATGTTTGACATCATTGCAATAAAACAATAAGGAACAACAATAGAAAAGCATACACAATAGAGACACGAAGATTTAGGTCAGAGATCAGGGCAAAACCCCACAACGGGGAAAACCCAACTAGATTCTTCTTCTATTAGATATTCATCAATTGTTTAGCTGAGATACAAAGTACAATGAGAATGGGATACCTTAATCATATCGGGTCTCCTAGGGCCAAGCTAATACTTCGTTTGTGAATTGAAGGATCTGACCTCCAATAATCAAATCATAGCAAAGTCATTGACATGTAACATATAATATTATATCACAACCACATCCTCAGAGACATAGTTATATTAACAATGTCACCACCATATAGGATACAACCCTTAAGTTGATTGCCATCAAGTTCATTGTCATTAAAACCATATTAGGTCACAACCATACATACTAGGTCAATGCCATGTACTACCATATTAGGTCATTGCCATATTATAGGTTATTGCCAGACTGTGTCATCATAAGAATAAGGTTTACTGTCATATGTATCAATGCTATCATAAGAGAAAGGTCATTTTCATATTAGCATCAAAAGTATTATTGCCAAAAATCAAATATATACGAGCTATCATAGAGAATGTATACGAGTCACCATAGTGATTATAAGTGAGCTACAAAACTGGCCACAAAGCGAGCCGTAAAGAAAAGGACGATTTATAGAGAAGTGAATGACGAAGAGCGAATTATATATTAGTCACTGCATAGATGTGGAGCCTCTAAGAAATACAAAGCTAGCAAGGTATGTCGATGCCACTTTAGAGCAATATGAACGCCACGGTAAAGGGGAGATCGATATACCACAAAGGGTATAGATAGAACGAACCTGCCACATAGTATCATCCAAGACGAAAGCAATGCAAATCCCGATACAAAGCTACTGTAATTTATGCGATGTCACAGTGGTCCGAATCATAAACAAAATTGATGTCACTGTGGTCCAAGTTAGAAAATAAAAGTGATGCCATAGAGAACAACAATGTGAGTCCATTGAGCCTTGGTATAGTGCGAGCCCACTAAAAGTGTGAGTCTTTGAGATCCAAGAGTGAACCATTATAACAAATCATAGACAAGAAATGCAAACCATTGAAAAATTGCGCTCCACAGAGAATTATCGAGCCACTAAAAAATAGAAGCGATCTATAGATAAAGAAGTCAAGCCACAGAAACATATGTGATGCACAAATACAAAATGCGAGGAATAAATAAAATTGGTTCATCACAAATATAATAGCGAGCCATACAAATGTGATCCGCCACAAAGATTCATCAAGAGCGAGCCACTGTTTATATTTTTGAACCAATAAAGTGATGCCATTAATAGAGCAATGCCACTTGCGTATCTTTCAGAATCAATAGAGCGAGATTACACACCAAGAGCGAGATCCTTCTGCAGAGAAGTGCGAGACGCTGCCATAGAGAAGATCCTAGATACACACAACAAGTGGAGGAACATTTATGGGAATATATGGTTGTCTCAATGTGAATGGGTGCGTCCATTTAGGATAGGCCGACTTGTGTCCAGCTTGAGAATTAGGAGGGGAAATGCAAAATTTAAATTTCCTTATAAATATATTTTCTTTACTAAATTTCTACCATAATAAATAATAAGAGTGCCCCAAAAACATTGATAATATTTCTTTCTTTCAATTTAATTCTCTTTAGAGCAAATGGGCTTCCTTTGGGGTAGGAGGGACTTTTGTTAGGGCACAAAATTTAAATTTCCTCTTAAATATATTTTCTTTAATAAATTTCTAGATTATAAATAATAGGAGGGCCCCAAATACATTGATAATATTTCTTTCTTTCAATTTAATTCTCTTTAGGGCAGAGGGGCTTCCTTTGGGGCAAGAGGGGCTTCTTTTAGAGTTGTGGGGAAATTTGTCCCATAGCAACCCAAATTTCAACAATAGATGTCTATAAGGTTCCATCGTCTTCTCCAATATTGAAAATTGGAAAAAGGCTTAGGAGTCTAATGCCAAAGCTATGAATTCCGTTTTAAGTGGCTTCACAGATTCTTAATTTGTTAAAGTTATGCAGTGTGAATCATCTAAAGAGATGTGAGACAAGTTTCTAAGCAACTATGAAGGAGATGCCAAAGTCTTTACCATAGAAGAATTAAAGGACTTGGAGAATCTTAAAATAACAAATTCGCTAAGAAATCAAAGAAATGCAAATTTGGGGACTACTTTAGTGAAGAATCTCATAAAGAAATGGCTTAACTAGTTAGAAAACTAAAGCAAGGATCTAGATTTAAAGATAAGTTACCTCTCATCTATTTTAATTATGGTAAGATAGGACATTTTGTTGCTAACTGCCCTTTTAGGGAAGATAGTGATGATGAGGAAGAATCCAAAAAAAGGGTCTTCAAAGGAAAATCTTTGAAAAAGGAAAATCTCTTTTCTAAAGAGAATATTGATTTTCTTGAAGAAGATGAATATGATTCCGACGATGACAAATGAGAGATCCTATTTATAGGCACAAGTGAAGAATCCAACATAGACAAATCAGAGGAGCAAAAAGAAAAAAGTAGGAGAAGAAGGTGTTGAAGGCATAGTGGATCTTGAAGCAAAACTCATTAGTGCATTAGAAGAGATTAATAACCTCAGGAAAGAGAACAAAGGGCTATCCAAGGAAATCATCTTCCTCGAAACTGAAAAAGAGGAAGGAAAAAGAGTGGAAGAAATATTGAACAATCAGCTAAAAGAAAAGGAAGAGAACTGTGATAAGCTTGAAGAAGACATTGTCTCATTAAGGAAAGAGTTAGATAAGCTCAATCTAATGTCCCCAACCACTTAGGAGATATAAGATAGGGTTCCACTAGCCTAATAAAGTTACCATAGGCTTAGGCGGGGAAACTTTTAATAAAGGAACATGATTTGCCTAGGAAAAACACTACAACTGTTTAAGGGGGTGAAAATGAAACATATCCTAAGCTAATGTAAAGTCACTTTCACTTTATGAGGTAAAAAGTTCCTAAAGTGACTTAATAAAGATTAAAAAGGTAAAATGACAACAAAAGTCTAAGCTAATGAAAGGTCACTTTCATTTTATAAAGTAAAAAGTTCCTAAAGTGATTTTATAAAAATTAAAAAAGGTAAAAATGGCGGCAAAAAGGGAAAAGTGAGGAGTCTCTTTTCAATCTATCACTTGCAATTTGATAAAAAAAGCTTTTGGAGAGTTTTTGGATAGAATCTTAGGGTTTGAGAAATACTAACTGCCTTTGGTAGCTTCGGTGTTGAAACTATACACCCTAGATGGTTTAGAGAGCGAAATCACTCAGATTTTGCCAATGCATTTCAAAGGAGAAGAAGATTTGTTGGAGATAATGGAGGTCAAAGGTGTTATCAATTGATTTTATCTCTTAATTTTAAATTTTCATATATCTTTGATAGGCTGAAAAAACCCAAGAGAAGACCAAGTGCTCAGACCTAAATCTAAGCTTAAAGGAGGGGGAGTTCACTGATAATAAGGCTGAGCTTTTCTATTGGAGTGGCCGTGCATTTATCTCTGCTAGTGGGTCGAATTCATTGCTAAAGAAGGGATGAGATAATATCTTACCTTGTTGGGTGGACAATGAAGAAAAGTGAATAAGCAATGTATCTCAGAGGTCGATTTTTGCTAAAGTTCTTAGAGGTCGAGTTTTGGTTCCTCAGTTCGCCAGGTTCACTCAAATAAAGGGTCAAGTTCCCATTCCTGTTACTGGTTAGTTATCATCTTTGTGGGCTAAGCTTACTGTGGAAGAGACACTAAAATAACGAGGTCCTCCTTGTTTGTATGCTCGTGTTGCTTAAGGTATACATTTGGAGCTATGTGCCATTTCAAAGACATTCTTTGGGTCGTATTGTTGAAGATACCATTGCTGAACTGAAGTAGAAGAGCCGATTGATGTGTTGAGGTCATATTTAGGTTTTATTGTTCCATTGTCATTGCAAACGCAACTGTAACTTTATTCAAGTGATGTGTATTTTCCAAAATGTATTTCCTTGGCATTTTTGAGTTAATTCAACAATGATAAATATCCATGTTACAATTGTTCGTGCCTATATATCTCATTGTTTAGATTTGTATCAGCATCAAATGTAATTATGGGCATATTAAAAGTCAGTGAATGATGTTCTGAAGCTTCACCTTACCATGCATGAGTCATTGTACGTGTTTATTTAGAATCAAATTATAAAAAAGCACCTACAACAAAGGGTTTACAAACTGTTTGGTGAAATCACTCACTGGAAAAACACACCAAAACTCATAAAACTCAGTGACATTTTGGGTGGAATTTTAAAGTGGAATCTTACAGTGGTATCATAGCATGTTCTTGGACAACTGTGGGGGCTAAGGGTAGATTATCAGCGATTTCATGAGTTCAGAAGACAATCCTTTTAGTGGGTTTACCTATAAAAGGGAGCTTTCAAGTCAGAGAGTTCACTCCTGTTTCGGAATAAGAAGAATCTGCAGAGAAGAGAAGAGAGGAAGAAGAATCCCTAGAAAGGCTAAAGGGGTAGAAGAGACGCTTGAAAAGGAAGAGCTAGACATGGGGGACAAGGAAACTCAAGCATTCAACAACTTGCTTAATGCACCAAGTGATTTGGTTAAGGGCCAAAAGGAGATGGTGGATTTGATGGGCGGGATAGCAAACAAAGGGACTTCCACTGAGAAGGATCTTGTTAATGGAAAAGGGTCTATCAGTGCCGAGGGTAGCCATGCCTGTACTACCATGCAAAGCCATTCACACGTACATAGTAGAGCACCCAGACCAAACATGCCTCGGTTCATACATGAGACAACGAAAGACCGGGTAGAGCAAACGAGTCAGGGGATCCCTTGTGTAGATTATTTAGAGGAGTACAGAGCATTGGGATGTGAGTTCCAAGTTGTTATGAGTTTCACTGACTTTTGCCATCTTCAATTGAAAAGCAAAAGTAAGGTAGTTCAAAAGGCTTTGAGGCGAAATCACAAGCTATAAAAGACTTTGGGGACTTTGGGGAAAATGACCATTCCTTGCTTTTCTGGGTCATCTAAACGCTGAGCTCGATCATGGGCCCATAAGCTAGATACATATTTCCAGTTACATTAGATGACGAAGGAAGAGGCCATTAATTCGGCCACATTGCACTTGGATAGCAGAGCACATTAGTGGTGGTACCACGGGTTGGTGACATTGGGCCACATCAACATCACCTCATGCACCGAGTTTACTTAGTGGCTAATAATGCGATTTCACTGGAAGGATTCAAAGATTCATTTTAAGGAGCTAGCCTAGCTCAAGCAAACATGCAGTCTGGAGGCCTACATTTTGGAGTTTCAAGGGTAGACCGATGATGCTATTAGTCGAGCCGCTGTCTGATCCTTTCTGTGGTTGGGTCATAGACAAACATAAACAATTATGGTCACAAATATTTCAAGGTTAGACTGGTGATGCTATTTGTGGAGCAACTGTCTGAGGCTCTATGTGGTTGGGTCAAAGGCTCTCAACCCGCCACTCTTTGTGATGCAGTTAACAGGGCCAAGGATATGCAGGATGTTGTTCTTAAGAATTGATTCCCTCCTAAGCCTTCTTTTCTCTGGAAGAGCAAAGAAGTCAAATCTTTTAAAAAGGAGGGCACTGAGAAACCGAAGTTGGATGAGGAGACCTGAAAGGAGATGAGAAAGAAGAAGCTCTGTTTCAACTGTCAGGAGCCTTTGGCACCAGGGCCCAGGTGTGCTGGAAAGGACAAAGTGAGCAAGGCCCATTATATTAGGGTGTATTTAGAGAGTGACAACTATGATGATGATGATGAGCAACTAGCATTGGAACAGGCTCGGGAGTAGGGACACTAGACAATCGAGGAAGCAAAGCTAATGTGATTACATCTAGGTCAGGATTCCCCAAGTATCAAACTTTCAAAGTTAGAGGGGTTCTAGTAGGGCACATTGTGACAAAATTGATTCACGTTGGTGCATCCCACAACTTCATAGATGTAGCCATGGTAGATTAGAGGGAGATTCCGATGGAGGAGTTCGATGGCTTCATAGTATCGGTGGGCATCAAATGGATTGCCCTAGATATGTTGTTGATTTTAGGTATGTTCTATGCGAGAGCAATTTATTTCAATTTTCATAGTTAGCTCAATATCTTTTCCAGATTAGCGATCACATCAATATTAAAGTAAACTGCAAATAGAACATAAATATAAATCGCAGAAGACAAGCCAAGAAAAGAGGACACAAGATGTGGCGCTAGCTAGGGACAAACCCCAATGTGGGGAAACCCTTGATCAATTTTCTTATATGTTTTTCAATAGTTTAGCGCAGAGAGAGAGAGAGAGATAATACATTTTCAATAGAAGTCAACACTTAGACTTTCTAGATAAGAGAATAGATCATCTCTACATGAGATCAGTGAAAGACATGCTGCTTCAATTGATTCTCCAAGGTGACTCTTTCACCTATCATTGTGCTGCATTTTGTCTACATGCTACACCTCTCTGTGCTGCACCACGCTGCACTCAATCGCTGGACCTCATTCTGCCACTGTTGTCCCATGTACCATAATGCTGTCCCACTGTTAGTGACATTTCCATTCCATGCTTTCCATGCAGCTGTCCTGTTTGCTTGCTCCATCCAGCGTCATTGCTGTCCCAAGGCTGCACTATACAACACCATATGCCTTCATCATGCTGCCACCTATCGCAATGCTGTGCACAGATCTGCCCCATGCCTATCCACGTTCGTCTTGATCTGAGGTGATAAGGCCTGCTACCTATCACAATATAGTTGTCATCTACAATTCACTTCAAAACCCCTTGATTGCAGTCCAAACTATCTTGGTTTTGGGTTGGTCTCAACATCCATGCACACAACTCCTTGATCCTTTGAGACAACCCTATTCAGGCCTTGTTTGCACTCTCAAACAGTCCTCATACTAATCCACTCTTCAACAACAACTTGGCCTCTGATCTAAGCTCTCCATGCTGTCGTGAAGTAGCATTGCCTTGCTGTCTCTTCTTGTTGCTGCTAGGGCATCCAATCATCATCTTTGGGCTGCATTTGGCTATGTATAGATTGCGGCTTAGCCTCCTGGTTGTTGCGTCTATGCAGTGTAGTATGATTGCGTTTAGGTCTTACCTTGCTGCGTATAGATGATCCTCTAAATAACCCCCTTCTTGTTGCGGCTAAGTAGCCTCTATTGACTGCTGTTAGGGCACTCTTTTAGACAACGAGTTAGAGCAGGCTGGAGCAGCGTATAGGAGCAGGTTAGGGCAGCATATAGGGCTGGTTTGGGTAGTGTATAGGAGCAGGGATCTCCTCTCTTGGACAGTGGCTTAAACCACCCTCTTTAGGATTGTGGTTAGGGTAGTATAGAACCTCATCATGACTGCGGCTAAGGTTCTTTTGAACAGTATATAGGTCTCTCTCCTTAGTGCTGCGTATAGGTGCCTTCTAGGACAACATATAGGGCCTCTTCTTAGACCCTCCATGGCTGCATATTACTACTTCTTCATAGGGCAACGTTAGGGCTTCCTTCACCATGATAGATCTCCCTTTCCTCTCGCGTCCAGGGCTTCTTCATTAGGGCAGCATAGAGCCTAGGGCACTCCCTCTAGATTAGGGCAGCGTTATCCCTTAGGATCTCTCCTCTTACTAAAACCCAAAGACAAGTAGAGAGGAAGAGATCCCAAGTGTGTCCAAATGACTTTCAAGGCACCTCTATTTATACTTAAAACGTTGAGCACATGTGGGATTTATTTGGTTGCTGGCCGACCTTGACGAATTGTCCCATAACACAAATAAATTCATATCTCCATGAATGCTTATCGGAATTGGATGATCTTTGGATCAATCCTACACCTCTCGATGAGAGGGATCCAAGAAAAGTATCAGCTGCCATTAATAAGATGACCCACATGGAGTTTGGCCCTAGTTTCCAATTTTAACATATGTCCCCGAGTTGAAGCTAACCATGGGGAATTATACAGTGACAGATGACTTCTTCGTGGTGGACATATCGCACACCAATGTGGTGTTAGGAGTTCAGTGTCTTTATTACATTGAGAGGTATACAACAAATCAACAGAGCATAGAGATGGAGTTTAAAGATCCAATGGATGGTAGGAAAGTTGTTTTGAGGGCCATGCATCAATATCCACCGAAGATAGTATCATCTAACAACATAGAAGCAGTATTGCAGCATGGTGACGTTGAGTGGGACGTCAAGTGTTTAATTACCGACAACAGACAACCAAAACAGCCGCAGAAACATCCAGACGATATTTAGGTATTGTTCATAAACACCAAAAAGTATTTTCTCACATTCCTCCATGTAGACCTCTAGATAGGGGTTTTGAGCACGTCATAGAGTTGCAGGAGGGTGTGTAGGTGATCATAACAAGTCCCTATAGACATCCCAAGGTATACAAAGATGGAGTTGAGAAGGCCATTAAGGAGTTGTTGAGGTTGGGCCATATCCATACTATCTCCAACCCTTTTGCTCCTTTAGTAGTGATGGCTAAGAAGAAGGATGGTACTTTGTGGATGTGTATCGACTACTGAGCTCTTAACAAGAGCACCATAAAAACCCGTATCCTATTCCCAGGATAGATTAGTTGATGGATGAGTTGAGGGGAGCCACATATTTTTCTAGAATATATCTTCGTTTAGGCTACCATCAAATTCAAGTTTTGGAGTAGGACATCCTGGAGACAACTTTCAAGTGCCATTATAGGCACGATGAGTTCTTGGTTATGCCATTTGGGATAAGCAATGGACTCACAACTTTTCAATCATGAATGAACCATGTGTTCAACAAGTAGTTGCAGAAGTACTTGCTAGTTTTTCTTTGATGACATACTTGTCTACAACAAGACTTGGGAGGATCATCTAGTTCACTTGGATGAGGTATTGGGGATTTTGGAAGCATAGGAACTATATGCAAAAGAGTCCAAGTGTGAATTCGGCATGACAAAGATGCTCTACTTAGGGCATGTGATTGGGAATGATGGGGTTCAGGGCAATCAAGAGAAGATTAGGGCAATCATCGAGTGGCTGACCTCGAAAAATGTAACGGAAATGAAAAGCTTCCTTAGCCTCTGCACATATTATAGAAAGTTTGTTAAGTGTTTCTCGCATTTGACAATGCCTCTTACAGATTTCACCAAAAAAGGGATTTCACCAAAAAAGGGGCTTTTCAGTTGGACTGACAAAGCACAGGAAACATTTGAGAAGATGAAGTAGGTGATGAGTTCGTGCCCTGTGCTCATGACCAAATATCACTTGGCCATTCGTGCTGGAGTGTGATGCTTTAGGGACAGGAATAGGAGTAGTTTTGATGCAAGATCACCATCCCATAACGTTTGAGAACCACATAATCTAAGATCATGAGCGATATTATTCAGAGATGTTGGCCATTATGCATGCATTGGCCAAGTTTAGAAAATAGATTGTGGGGAATAGGTTTAAAGTAAAGATAGATCATAATAGCTTGATATTCCTCGTGGAGCAGAAGGAGCCGAGTGAGAGACAACAAAAATGGATCAACAAATTGTAGGCCTATGACTTTGAGATCAAGCATGTCAAAGGGAAAAGAATGTAGTATCAAACGCCCTTTCGAGAATGCCAGCCACTCTCTCACTCATGGAGATGATGGATGATTGGAAGTCGTTGTTGCTTGTGGAATATCCTAAAAACAAATTCACTTGCGAGATTCTGGATGAATTGATATAGCATGACAAATATTGGGTTGTGGACGACATCTTTTACTACAAGAACCAGATGTATCTGGTACCAGAATCACAACTCAAGGAGAAGATTATGCAGGCAACTCATAGCTCACCTTTGGCAGGACATCCAGGGTACTTAAAAACCTACAAGCAAATCAGGGAGAGGTTCACTTGGAGGGCCTCAAGATGGATGAGTTAAGATTTGTGAAGGAATGCAACATTTGCCAATAGAACAAAGTTGAACATACTCACCCGACGGGGTTACTACAACCACTCCCTATCCCTCAGCAGAATTGGGGGAGCGTTTCCACGGACTTTATCACCGGGTTACCTTAGTTATTGGGTAAGGACTGCATATATGTAGGGGTGGATCGAATTATGAAGTTCGCACACTTTTTTGACATACCATCTAAGTATTGAACAACATAGGTGGCCGAGTTGTTCTTCAGGGAGGTCTTCCGATTGCATGGGTTGCCAAAGACTAGCGTGAACGACAAAGAGTATATTTATGGGCGGTTTTTGGCAGGAGATATTTAGACTTGTGGGGACATAGTTGAGATCAAGCAATAGTTACCACCCACAAATTGATGGGCAGACCGAGATAGTCAACAGGTGGTCGGAGGGCTATCTCAAGAACTATGTATCTAGCCAATAGAAAGCATGGGGAAAGTGTCTACATCTGGGGAATCATAACTACAACACCACTTTCCACATGTCTATTAGTATTATGCCCTTCAAAGCACTATACAAATATGATGCCCTAACATTTGCAGATCATGTATTTGGGGATAATCTTGCCACTTTGGCTAAAGACTGGATTCAGGAGAGCCATGGTATCCTACGAGTCCTCAAGGACAACTTGCAGATTACTTTGAACTAACCAAAAGTATATGCAGACATGCACAAGATAGAGCGCAATTTTGAGGTGGGAGACGTGGTATACCTTCATCTTCAACTCCACAGGAAGTCATCACTCAAAACAAAGGGAGCAAAAAAATTGAAACACATGTTCTATGGGCCATAAAGAATCGTGAGACAAGTTGGGGAAGTGGCCTATTTCTCGAAGGATGTAAAATTCACAATGTATTCCATGTTTTGTGCCTCAAAAAGGACTTGCAGAAGCATATAGTCACTCCACTAAACTCCCACCATTGGAGGAGGAAGGAAAACTAAACTTGATTCTAGAGGATATTTTGGAGACCATGGAGCGAAAGTTGGTGAACAAGACTATGGAGTACCTGGCGAAGTGGAAGGATCTACCTGTTGGGGATGCCACATGAGAGGGTGACAGGTACTCAAACATCCAGAGTTAAAGTTGCTTAAGGGAAGCAATCTTGGGCAGGGAGAATTGTAATGCCCCCAACTGCTTATGAGACATAAGATGGGGTTTTGCTAGCCCAATAAAGTTCCCATAGGCTAAGGCGAGGAAAATTTCAATAAGGGAACATGATTCGCTTAGGAAAAACATTACAACTGCTTAAGGGGTGAAAAATGGGACATATTCTAAGCTAATGAATAATCAATTTCATTTTATAAAGTAAAAAGTTCCTAAAGTGACTTTATAAAAATTAAAAAGGTAAAATGGCGGCTAAAGGGGCCAATAAATTATAAAAGGTGAAAAGAGAGGAGTCTCTCCTTGTTCTCTCTTGCAATTCGAGAAAAGAAGCTTTTGGAGAGTTTTTGGAGAGAAGTTTAGGGTTTGGGAAACCCTGGTAGCGATTGCTAGCACCAATGTTGAAACTATATACCCTAGTTGGTTTAAAGAGCAAAATCACTCAAATTTCGCCATTACATTTCAAAGGAGAAGAAGGTTTGTTGGAGATAATGGAGGTAAAAGGTGTTATCAGTTGATTTTAGCTCATAATTTTGAATTTCTCATATATCTTTGACAGGCTAGCGAAACCCAAGAGAAGACCAAGTGCTCAAACACAAATCTGAGCTTCAAGGTGGATGAGTTACTGATAATAAGGCTGAACTTCACTGCTGAAGTGGCCGTACATTTCTCTATCTACTAGTGGGTCAAATTCGTTGCCAAAGAAGGGAACACATAGCGACAACAAACTATTGCACCCAGTTCTCTAAATGAAACAAACTTTGCAGGACATGAAAGTGGAATATGATCAGCCAGTTGTCATTTTCTATGACAATAATAGTGTAGTCAATATCTTAAGAAATCCTGTCATGTACTAAAAATGAAGCACATTCCAATTGAGTATCATTTCCTTAGGGAACAAGTCGCCAAGTAGAATGTCAAGATGGAATATATTGGCGCCAATGAATAGATTGTTGACATTTTTACCAAACCTATGCACAAAGAAACCTTGAACTTCTTAGGCAGAAGTTGGGAGTGATCTCTCGTTTATCTCAGTAAAGAAAGATCAAACTCAGGGGGAGCAACAATTTACTATTGATGTCAATGGGGGAGAGAATGCAGATAGGGGGAACAATCGACAAGAAATGTGGAAAAAATGTAGGCTGCGGGAGCAATTGTCAGAAGAAGCAAATATTGAAGTATTGCCATCAATAACAAAGGGGGAGATTGTTGAAAATAGTTGTTATTGATGTCAAAGGCAGTCCTAATGGAAGGGAAAGTTACATAATCAATTGACATTTTTTGAGACCTTTCTAGTGATAGGTGTCATGCCTTCTAACTCCTCACAAATTAGAAGAAATGAATTTTTCTCTTCATATATATATATATATATAGATCAGTCAAGTTAGTAAGCCAGTAAGAAAGAACCGAAAGAAATAGGACAAGCACTTGATCAAGCACTTGAGCCATTGAGTATGCCGTTCAACCTTCTTTGTTACTATGGCAGGGATTGAGTATGCCCCTTCTTTTCTTTTTCCTATTTGTCTCAATTTGTTATGGTGAGTGGGTGTAAGCTCGTGAAGGCTTTAGTTGATTATTTTTATTAGTTCCATAAGGATGTAGGTATGGAATCCAACTGTAGACACTTTTGGTGGTTGGAGGAATCGATTAATTGCTTGTGACCGTTTTCCACCAATTAGTCGGTGTTAATAAGTTGGCTATCGATGCAGTGGTTTGGGTAGTTGCATGGTTGTATGAGTGGCTTCACACAACTAAGTAACTAACTAATCAAGGAGCATACGCATCTTGGTTGGTTCAAGGAGCACCATTCTAGTGAGTGTTGAAGAATGTAACTAGGTTTGGCCTTCATATTTACATTTGAGTCAAAGAATGAAAAAGAATTTTATTATTGTTATTACAATGACTCATTAAAGTAAGGGTTTCATGCTTGGGTCATCATTTTATAGGTCAAAGTCCCCATTGTGGACTTCTAGGTTTTATACTGAGTCATTAGAGTCATTGCCCATTTAATGAGACCCTTCTTGGGCTTTTCAATCATGTAAAAAGAATTATTGTTGAGTCAAAAATGTAAGTTGTCAGCGAAAGAATTAGGACAAGCACTTGAGCCATTCAGTATGCCGTTCAACCTTCTTTGTTACTATGGCAGGCATTGAGTATGCCCCTTTTCTTTTTCCTATTTGTCTCAATTTGTTATGGTGAGTGGGTGTAAGCCCGTGAAGGCTTTAGTTGATTATTTTTATTAGTTCCATAAGGATGTAGGTATGGAACCCGACCGTAGACACTTTTGGTGGTTGGAGGAATCGATTAATTGCCTGTGACCATTTTCCACCAATTAGGCGATGTTAATAAGTTGGCTATCAATGTAGTGGTTTGGGTAGTTGCATGGTTGTATGAGTGGCTTCACACGTAGTTGCATGGTTGTATGAGTGGCTTCACACAACTGAGTAAGTAACTAATCAAGGAGCATACGCATCTTGGCTGGTTCAAGAAGCATCATTCTAGTGAGTGTTGAAGAATGTAACTAGGTTCGGCCTTCATATTTATATTTGAGTCAAAGAATGAAAAATGATTTTATTATTGTTGTTACAATGACTCATTAAAGTAAGGGTTTCATGCTTGGGTCATCATTTTATAGGTCAAAGTCCACATTGTGGACTTCTAGGTTTTGTACTGAGTCATTAGAGTCATTGTCCATTTAATGAGACCCTTCTTAGGCTTTTCAATCATCTAAAAATAATTATTATTGAGTAAAAAATGTAAGTTTTCACCTCCACACCAAGTCGGTCCTTGCCTCATGAAGTCGGCCTACAAGAGGACAATTTGACCCCCAAAAGAGGCTATATATACAAAAGCAGTTCAATCTATTTGGACATAAACTCAACAAGTTCGATACACATCAAGGAAGTGCAGAAAAAGTGTGAAGTTTAAGGAGAAGAAGGAAGAATTGCAAGTCGAAGTTTCTGGGCTATCTCTCTCTCTCTTTTATGCGAAGTTACTGGGCTAATTGTTGGGTCGAAGTTCTGTTGTTGGGGAGGTCGAAATTCTGAATGTCTTGGATCGAAGTTCTATTGCTGGGAAGGTCGAAGTTTTGAATTTGTTGGGTCGAAGTGTTGCCGCTGCAAGGTCAAAGATCTAGATCGAAGTTGTTGGAAGGGCGGGCTAACTTGGTGGTTGGAGGAGGTTTGTGTCTAGGTTGAAGAGTCTTGGATTATCTCGTCTTAACTACTGAAGGAAGAAGCTTGACTAGGTTTTCCCCTAGATAGGGATTTTGCCCTGGGAGAGTGCCTACATCTTGTGTCTCTTGTTTATGTGATCTTCACACACACATAATTTGGTAATTGCATGATGAAAGATAATATAATAAAGAAATAAAAGAAGTCAACATAATTCACAAGTAATTATCAAGGAAGAGAAATCTAACCCGAATCTTTTAGCATTGATTTCTCAACATGGTTTAAGAGCTAAGGTCAAGGAAGATTGGAGATCACTCTATTGGCTTGAAAGAAAGAACTACTCCCTCTATGATAAGATACTTGAAAATGGATTCAATATTGTAGGAAGATGGATCAAAAGAATCATCTACAACTTATTCAACAAGATTAAAAGCAAAGGGTTTTTGGTTGCACTCACAAGTTCACTCAATGATGACAATGCATGGATTATTGATAGTGGAGCGTCAAGACACATGACAGGAGATAGCAAAGAACTTCACACTCTATCAAAGGAAAAATCTTCTCATGCAGTAGAATTGGGAGACAACAAAAACTATGCTGTTAAAGGCCTGGGATCAACTTCTATGAAGCTGGACAATGGAGCAAAGCTACATCTCAACAATATACTCTATGTTCCGGGTTTGAAAAGAATCTACTTTCAGTTTCTTTCTTAGATGATAAAGGTGATAGAGTTTCTTTTGTAGATGGAAAAGCTTTGGCTTGGGGTAAAGTTTCAAGCATTGATAAAGCTAGGGTTATTGGAATTTGTGAAGGAAGTTTATATAGAGTAATAACACGATCACCTCAAGCCCAAATTCACATGGAAATCAATCCCATTGAATTATGGCATAGAAGATATGGACATTTACATTACAAAGTTATTCCCTCTCTCAATAAATTGGTAAATGGAATTCCCAATATTAAAGAAGATTGTGAAGAAATATGCAAGGGATGTGCCTTGGGAAAGAATACAAGGAAGCCATTTACAAGCAGCGAAATAATGTCTAAAGAAATATTGGACCTTATTCATTTAGATGTGTGTGGGTCTGTCTAACAAATCACTTCAAGGTCATCTTCATTATGTAACCTTCATTGGTGACCACTCTAGAAAGACATGGCTCTATCTACTCAAAACAAAGGACGAAATATTTGAAAAGTTCAAGGAATTTAGGTCTAAAGTAGAGACCATAACTGAAAGAAGAATAAAGACTTTGAGATCCGATGATGGTGGAGAATACACTTCAAAAGAAATAATTGCATTTGCAAAGAAGCAAGAATTAAGAGGGAGCTCATTGTTCCCTACAATCCCGAACAGAATGGAGTTGCAGAAAGGAAAAATAGAACACTTGAAGAATGTATATGAACAATGATTTTTGATCAAGATATTCCTAAATTTCTATGGGGAGAAGCTACAATGACTGCTGTATATATACAAAATAGAAGTCCTCATAGATTCCTCGATAATATGACACCTGAAGAAGCATTCACTGAAAGGAAACCATGTGTGCACCATCTCTGAATCTTTAGATGCCCCAGCGATATCCATGTTCCAAAGGAAAAGTAAGAGAAGCTAGATTCTACAAGCATTGAAGGGATTTTCGTTGGCTACAATGTTTCTTCCAACGCATATATAATCTACATCAAGGAAGGAAGACATATTGAAGTAAGCAGGGACATTTTATTTGATGAAAATCATGGCTACAAAAGATCCAAAGATATTCTTATTGATTTTGATGACGAAGACATACAACTATTCGAAGAAGAAGAGCATCACGACAATCCTACTACAAATCAAGAAGGAGGAGAAGGACCAACTGAGCCTATTCAACCTGGGATCGTACTCGACACAAGGAAGAGGCCAAATTGGTTAAAAGCTACTCTTGAAGTTGCCGAGGGACATGGAGCTGCGAAAGGAACTTTTAGAGATAGAAAAAGACCAAAAATATATTCTGGATATGCTGCATACATGACAAAACTAATAGAAGTTGAAACAACTACATTTGTGGAAGCTCCTCATCAAGAAGTATGGAAGAAGGCTATGCTGGAAGAATATCAATCCATCATGAAGAATGGGGTTTGGGAAATCGTTCCTAGACCAAGTGACAAATTGGTTGTGTCACCTCTAAATGGATCTACAAGATCAAGCATGTTGTTGATGGAAGCATAGACAAGTACAAAGCTAGATTCGTTGCAAGGGCTTTCTCTTAAAAGGAGGGCATAGACTATGAAGAAACCTTTGCATCTAGTGCAAGATATACTGCTATAAGAGCTTTGGTTTCGTTGGCTGCAACAATGGGATGGAATATCCATCAAATGGATGTAAAACAACATTTCTGAATGGAACCATCGATGAAGAAGAATACATTGAACAACTTGAAGGCTTTGAAATAAATGGAAAAGACACACTTATGTTTGTAGACTCAGGAAGGCCCTATATGGTTTGAATCAAGCTCCAAGGGCATGTTATGCAAAAATCTATGCATACCTTCTAAGAATCGGGTTCGTCAAAAGTTCTGTTGATCCAAATCTCTATATCAAGGTTGTGGATAATGAGCCAGTCATTATTCTACTATATGTTGATGATCTATTTATTACAGTTGTAGAGCAAAGGATACAAGAATGCAAGAAGATGTTGGCAGCCTAGTTTGAAATGAAGGATCTGGGTCTGATGCATTATTACCTAGGATTGGATGTATGGCAGAAACTTGGGGACATTTATCTGGGGCAAGGAAAGTATATAATTAAGTTGCAGAAATTTGGTATGATGGATTCCAAGCCCATGACTACTCCCATGATCACCAATCTCAAGAAGTTAAGAAGCTCTGACTCAAGTCTCATAGATCCTACCAACTATCAAAAGTTGGTGTGTTCTCTGATGTATTTGGTAAACACTAGACCATATATATGTTTTTCTCTGAACATTCTTAGTCAATTTCAGTCGGAGCCTCGTCATGATCATTGGATAGCCGCCATGTATATATTAAGATATCTATGTGGTACTATTCATCACTGCCTAAAGTATGATAGCAAGGAAGTTACGCTGATAGGCTATTCAAATTCTGATTGGGGTGACAGTAGACTGATGGAAGAAGCATTACTGGTGGATGTTTTAATTTGGGATCTGCAATGATTTCATTGATGAGTAGACAACAAGATCCTGTTGCTTTAAGTAGTGCTGAAGCAGAGTATGTGGTTGCATGTGAAGTAGGAAAGGAGAATGTATGGTTGAGGAAACATTTGTCAGACTTGTTTGAGAAACCTCTAAGTCCTGCTGTGATAAATTGTGATAATCAAAGCATCATTAAGATGTTTGAAGGTCCCTTGTTCCATGCAAGGATGAAGCATATCAACAGTAAGTACCACTATATTAGAAGTTTGGTACAAGATGGGATTGTGAAGCTACAATATGTTCTGATCGTTGAACATGTAGCGAATGTGTTAACCAAGTCTCTCCCTAATAAGAAGTTTGAATATTTGAGAAGCTTGCTTGGTTTGGTTGATATTATTGATTTCGTTAACGAAAGGTGTTTGGAAGAGACTTGAGGAGGCATTTTGTGTGATACAAAATGTCTGGGAGGACATCTGGTCGACATATGTGTTGATGTCTAATTCCCAAAGTAGGGAGGTTGGCATTGGTCATAGAGCTCTGATCTTGCATTATGCACCTAGTTTCTTGGGTTGATGGTTAGCAAGCGTAATGGTACCTAGAGAGGTTGAAAGATTTAGTCCATCTTACTCCCTCTCGGATAGATTGCTCTGGTTAGGAATTGTAAAGTTTTGTAGATGTTCTATGCTAAGAGCAATTTCACTTTTCACACAGCAATCATACAAGTAGTTAAGCAAAATGCAGATAGAACATATAAGCAGATCTTACAGAAGACAAATCAGAAACAGGGAAAATGTGTGTGTTCGTTTCGGCGGTCAACAGGATGCTTCAACCAACAAAGTCTCCTTTGGTCAGCCAGCCCAGATGTGTCACAACAACCCTCCAACCAGTAGATGAGTCAACCCAAGTCAATTCTGCAAAAGTCAATGCTGTCCTGAAAAGTCAACGCAGGGGAAGCAAGCTAAAAGTCAACGCAGCAGCAAAACGGTCAACTCTTTGACCTCGATTTTTGTGCCAGGTAGTACGGCCTTCAAAAATCGAACTTCCCACAAATTTTCAGCTTGATTGGACCAAGGGGTGACCAAAGTCAACGCTGGTCAAACTTTTTTGCCAAAACCTCGCGGGCAGGAAAACCCTAGCAGCAGAAATCCGTACAGTCTGTCCTCTTCGTCCTTCCCACATGCTTGGCCGAATTCTTCCTCCAGGTTAGCTTTGTATTTCTCTGATGAGAGAGGAAGATGTGAGTTGAATTGTGTTGAAATTCTCTCCAACTTTTCCTGTATATATATACATCAATGAGGGTGTGTGACACATCTGTTGGGCATGTGAGCCTACATTACAAAACTGGCTGACCTTGCACATATAATTTATTAAGAATAATAAATTCAAAATATAAGTTCTGCTCATCGGATTAAGACTATTTTTATATGGATTTTACACCTCTCTGAAAGAGGAATCCAACAAAAATATTAGCCTCTTAATCTGATCATCAGAACATGGAGTTTGGACCTAGTTGTCCAAATTTAACAGGAGACTTGCGCTAAAATGGTATCCAATTCAACTAAGAATGGTGAATCAGCAGAAAATAATACCCATGGGGCAGTTGCAGGGAATAACCGTGGATATTGAGGGAGTGAGCGCGCTAGAAGGTTTTGAAGTAATAGAGATTGTTGATGACAGCAATCCCTACCCCGCACTTTTGGGAATTTACTGGGCACTGATATGAACGAGGTAATCAATTTGAAGAAGCGAAAGATGATCTTTGAGAAGAAGTCACTATGCATAATAATACCCTTGGATCCTGCTGAAGGATCACGCTATATGGAGCCGGTCTGCAACTATTAGAGTGATGATGATCTGGACTAAATCTATAAGATAACAATGCAAGACCAAGATTGGGTGAATCCCACTACGGATGGGTGGATTACATGGGAGCATGAGAGTTCCTACACTTCGGATTTCGATGAAGAAATAGAATGTTGGTAGAATTGGTTACATGAAGTAACTACATTAAATTGCAATATGATGACCAGGTCGTTGTGTTGTGTATCGTCAGAAGAAACAAATCTTCCTACTTATTATGGCCTGAATGAGGTGGATACCTTTTTGGATGCATTTGAAAGGGAAGTGCTAGAAAAACAGTGAATCCAAGCCTTGGACTGGGCACTACGTGCTATGCCCGCAAGATGGTGGGGTATGCACAAGGGGAGTTTTGATGATTGGCGCGAATGTAGGAGAATGATGCGAACACGATTTGGGAAGCCTAACATGTGACTGACAGACAAGTACGATGGGCAGAATGATCTGCGTGTGCATCTGGTCAAGTGGATACAAGCCTATGGAGAAAAGCCCCAACCTAAGAGGGTGCACTTGTACTCCGCGCTAAAGTACCTGGTTAATAAGCCTGTGTTGGGGGGGCTCATCTACAGATGGCTATTGTTGTTCCAGGAATAGGATTTTGAAGTTGTTGTGAAGCTTAGATGATTGAACGCGAGAACTGACCACCTGTCGTGCATCGAGACAGGGGGGAACCTACTAATTTGGAGGAAGGATTACCTGATGCGCAGCTTTTTGTTGTGCGCATCGCGGATGGAGATTTCGAGGATATAATACACTTAATAACAACTAGAATTGCATCCGAAGGATACTCTGTCTAGCAAAAGAAGGAGTTAGTGGTGCGCGCGACATATTTCTCTATCATTGTTGGGCCTCCATACAAGATGGGGAATGATGAAATACTGCAAAGGTTTGTACTTGAGTTTGAATGAAGCAGCATCCTCGCAGACGCTCATGGGGGCGCTATGGGAGGACATTATGCAAGGAGAGCAACCACGCAGAAGATTCTACATGCAGGGTTTTGGTGGCCAACCCTTCATCGAGATTCAAAAGCATATTGTAAGGCGTGCGACGTATGTCAAAGAACAGGTAGGCCATCATGGAGGATGAAATTCCTTTAAATCCTCAAATGATGTTGCAACCTTTTGAAAAGTACGCAATAAATTTTGTAGGACCTATTCAGCCCTAAGGAAAGACAGACACAAGGTACATTATTGCACGATGAAGTATTCGACTCATTGGGCAAAAGCGTAGCTGTGAAGGATTGCATGGGTGCAACTAACACAAAGTTTCTATTTGAACATATACTAATGCAATTTGGGTGCCCAAAGATTTTGATGAGTGATCGGGGTACGCACTTTCTAAATGAAATGATCAACGCACTGATGGAAGAATTTCAGGTGTATCATCAAAATAGCACACCTTATCACCCACATGCTAATGGGATAGTGGAGGCGCTCAAAAAACTACTAGAGACCGCACTGACCAAGGTATGCAATGCTCATCGAAGTGATTGGGACCTACGCATACCTGCAGTATTGTTGTCTTATCGAAAAACGTGCAAGAAGTTAACGGGATAGACACCCTTTAGGTTGGTATCTGGGGTTGAAGTTGTGATTCCTATGGAATATATCGTGCCTAGTCTGTGCATAGTGGCGGTCACAGGTATGACAGATCACGTAGCCCTGGAGGAGAGGCTCGTGCAGTTGGATGAACTAGAAGAAGATATATTTTTGGCTGGATTTCACCAGTAGGTCCAAAAGTAGCGTAAAAAGGCATGTCACGATCGACATATTAAGTTGCGCACCTTTAAGGTGAATGATTTAGTGCTATTATATGACAGTAAGTTTGATAAATTTCCAGGGAAACTCATAATGCATTGGTTGGGGCCGTATGTTATCAAGGAGATTACCGATGGTGGCACGGTCTAGTTGGTTAAGTTGAATGGAGATCCCTTCCCAGGAAAAGTGAATGGCAGTCGTTTGAACCCATACACAGGTGGCCCGGCCATCCGACTAGTCGAAAGAAGTACATTATTAGCACTCCAGGCAGCTTAAATAAGGTGCGAGACTATAAACTACACTACCTAGGAGCTGCGCGATTTCAGGACTGCACAAAGCAGCGAAGTGTCACATGGTCTGCGACAACACGAAGACAGTTGCACTAGCATGTAGGTCAGTCGGAAAGTGACCGTTAAAATCACTATTCATTATTTGATGGTTAGTTTGAGGCCAAATGGAGTGGGCGGCAAGAATTTAAGGCAAACTTTATGGGCTAGATTCTTGAAAATCTACCACCAATCTAGCATTAATGGGTCGAATGTGGGGGGAACAGTTGAATTCAAATTCAAAAGGTGCTATAAATTACAAATGGTTGTCCAGCGAAAAACACTTGGCATTTTGAGAACTGAGTTGTTACACTATTAAGTGTGTATGGACCTTTCGAACTTTGAGGCCTTGAGAGCAAGTTTATTGTTTGAAACATTACCAAAGGAGATACACGACCTCCTGACTAGCATGATTTTGACACCCAACGAAGCTTATTGGATGGTCCCGAAGTTGGCCATTCAGGTAAAATAACTGGTGGAGGTGCGCGTTCGTAAGTTAGCCATAAGGGTGCATGACGCAAGAGCATAGATGGATAGGGTTTAGCTGGAGTTGAACCTGTAGATTGCAGAAATGCAGTTGAAGGGTCAACCTTCAACCCCGTGGGAAATCAGGGAACAGCGTACCACCACGGTTACAGTAGCAAAAGCGATGGTTGACAGTGCAGTAGCAGACTGCATGTAACTATTCAAATAGTCATTCAAGGTCCTAACCACCCTGCAGGAGGACCCGAGAATAGAGCACCAAGAGAGAGAGGTGCACGAGCTACAATAGAAGTATGACGAAGTAAAAGGGACCATGCAGACAGTTGCCCTTACACAGAGGTTTGCAAGGATGTAGGAGGTAAAGGCGCTCAAGGAACAGGTGGATGTCGCTCGGCACAAAGAAGCGGTCTTAAAAGTGCACCTACAGCCATGGATTGATGAGGCTTATGCAATCATAGCCTCCATTGAAGGGAAGCTCACGAAACTACAGGAAGCTCAGTAGAATATTCAGAGCAACAGTCTAGCCGCAGTCATCGAACAGCGTGTGGAAGAAGTCCAGCAGGTGGTCACTCAATGCGATGCCGAAGTTGCAGTGATCCGAACCGATTTAGGAGGTCTTCACGCTAAGATCTCCACACCTAAAAAGTGACTCAAGGGCGAGTCACGATGTTTGTGTTGGGGGCCTGTTGGGTGCAGGATCCCCCAAGGGAAATTTTGGGGCTTAAAGCCCATATTTTGGTCCAACGTTTGTAAAGACTCCTCATTTTGTGGTTGGGGAGTGCATATATGTTAAAGAGTCATAGGGTTGTCCGCCCTTATTTTGATAATGTAATGTCGGTTGTAAAATATCTACCCATGTTCTGTGGACCATGGGATTATATGAATAGAGCTAAGCTCTAAGTAGTTAAGAAATGGAAGACATGACATGAAGAAAGATATGATGTATGAGGAATATCTCTGAGTAGAAGTCTAAGTTTTGGGTCGTAGCATAGGTAGAGGCTCTGCAGCTGAGCGCACAGAGACAGCTGAATGCACGGACCCTTGCAGCTGAGTGCACAGGGTGATTCGAGTTCGTGAGCATCTAGAATTATCAATAAAGAGACATATTCTATAATTTTTGTGTCCTTATTTCTTGTTTATGCATCTGTTATATTGGGTTATTGGGTATGAATTTCACTTCTAATGCTCATATGATGTGTGAATATGTATAACTGTATTGGTTAAGTGAACACAAGTAAGAACATCTATTTACGTGAAGCTAACTAAGATCTGTTAATAACATAAGTAAGATACTTAGCATAGTTTGGGAAATATCACAGTTCAATGCCCTAGCAGCGCAAAAGCATATCATCCCCTGGTTAGGGCTGCGTGGAAGTCGATTGTAACATTTCATGAAGGTAATGAAGGGTAGAGCAGAGGGATAAGAAATCTACGCGAAGGTAGGTATAGTTGGAATAGATCGACATCACATCCATCTCAATGGTTCGGAAACTTGGTTCCAACATCCCCCCATACTGCTTCGGGTGAGACTTTAGTCCGCGTTCCATGCATTGATGATGAAAGGGCCAGTAGTGTAGGGATGTGTTTGGCTAACTAACTCTGAACCTGGGTCAGGCCCCCACAAGCCAACACCTATACTACTAGTGTAACACCTATTATTATTAGTGCAACCCCCTTATTATATTGTTTTTCCCATGTAGTCTCCATATTGTTGTTATTGTACCCCATAGAATCCCACTATTATTATTGTTGTGCCCTTATATTATTATTGTTATGTCGTCTCTGATTATATTATGACCCCTTAGACTCATATATATAGAAAGGAGGTCTTTTCATTTGTATCATCCAAGAATTGTTTATTTGTGTAATGTAAAGGAGGTTTCCCCCTCGAAGAGGCTGAATTCTAAGGCGTTTATCTTTGTTTTCTATCTTTTTGTGAGTTGGTTTCATAACATGTTCCAAAGATTGATGTGAGTAAGTTTGGTCACAAGGATCTCATATCATGGATACTACAGATGGAGAAATTTCTAAATCTCCATAATGTGCAAAACACACAAAAGGTATGCATTGCAACTTTATATTTGGAACCAAATCAGTTTGTATGGTATCGATGGATTTTCTCTCATAAACAGATTGTCACTTGGGCTATTTTTACTGATGAAATGATAGCACATTATGAGGATACAAAAAGAAACACTTTTTTTTGCCAATTGATAAAACTCAAAAAAAATATTCTTAGGGAATTATACACCTCTCCCTTAGGAGGGCACGTGGGATTTCTAAAAACTTACCAGAGCGTTAAGAAGGAATTTTTTTGGGATGGCCTTAAATCGGATATTCAAAAGTTTGTGGCGGAATGTTTGGTTTTCCAACAAAATAAAGTTGAAACAATTAAGACCCCAGGTCTATTACAACCTTTATCCATTCCAAGCCAATGTTGGGAGGAGGTTTCAATGAGATTTTATCACAGGTTTTACCCAAGTCCGAAGGAAAAGAGTGTTATCATGGTGGTAGTTGATAGACTTATCAATTATGCACAATTTTGTCATTATCTCATCCATTTAAAGCGAGTACAATTTCTATTGCATTTTATGGGAACAATCTTCAAAAGCTACATGGAAACCCAAAGATTATTGTAAGCGATAGAGATCATATTTTCACTGGAAATTTTTGGGACAGAATTATTTTCTTGTCTTGTACTCATTTAGCTCATAGCTCATCTTATCATCCTCAATCTGATGGGAAAATTGAGATAGTAAACAAAATTTTTGGAAGGATATCTTTGTTGCTTTGTACCTGATAAATAGACACAATGGGTCAAATGGTTGCCTCTAGTTGAATGGTGGTATAACACTTCCTTCCATATTGCAACAAAAATGACCCCATTTATGGCACTTTATGGATATCATCCACCATCCATGACATCATATTTAAGAGAAAATTCTAAGGTTCAAGCAGTGGAAGATCACATCGAGCATCAGCAACAAGTTCTCCAACAACGCAGCGAAATAAGTTTTGATGTAGGTGATTGGGTCTTCTTACGACTACAACCATATAAACAAATGTCCCTCAAGTAAGCTAAGAAGGATAATAAGTTATCACCAAAGTATTATGGTCCGTACAAGTTGTTGCAAAAGATAGGTACTATGGCATACAAATTGGAGCTTCCTGCAGCTTCCCGAGTGCACCCAGTTTTCCATGTTTCATGCTTAAAGAAGGTTATAGGTGACAAGCTCCCTGTTCAAACAATATTGCCAGAACTTGTTGAGGAAGGAAAAATCATATTGGAACCTGAATCAGTCAAAGAAACAAGAACTCAACAGTTATGAAATAAATCAATATCAGAGTATCTCATCAAGTGGAAGAACTTACCGTTGAAGATTCCACATGGGAGGATATAATTTTATACAGAAGCATCTAGAACTACTCAAGCACTGAGGACACCACTTTTTTTAAGGAGAGGAGCATGTTAGGTCCCTATAATATTAGTGATTCCCCCATTACTATTGTCACTGTATCCATTATTGTTATTGTTGTGCCCCTATTGTCCCCATATTGTTATTATTGTGCCCCATAGAAGCCCACTATTGTTATTTTTGTGCCCTTCTATTATTTTTGTTAGGTCGGCTTTGGTTATATTGTGACCCCTTAGACTCCTATATATAGAAAGGAGGTTTTTTCATTTGTATCATCAAGGAATTATTCATTTTTGTAATGTAAAGGAGGTTTCCCCCTCGAAGACGTTGATTTCTAAGTCATTTATCTATCGTTTCTATCTTTTTGTGAGTTGGTTTCATAATCAATGAGAAACACCAAATGTTTTATCAATGACTAGGGAAAAACCCATTATGGGGCAAACCCTTTGAAATTATTCTTGTATTGTATTTTCATAAAATGTTCAATAGAGAGTACAATGAGCCAATAAAAAATCATCTATCAAAAATTAACCCAACAGCATTCAAAAATATGTTGTCAGCATCAATATTTATCAGAGACAACTTTTCCTTCCTATGGTCAATTGTGGTCAAATGTAAAATTATAACACTAGATCCCAACTACATGAAGGAAGAGGTATGTGTGTGGTTGAGAGATTCCAACCACATGAATGAGCCTGTGTGCTTGCGGTTGTCACCAAAATTTTCTTGTGTCAATCCTGTGGTTTAAAACCAAAACCCTAAACACATGTGTGAGCTTCTAACTCTGCAATTTTGCACCTGTATGAACCAATATTTGTAACCCAGCCTCAAACCTGTGTGAACCAATCATTAAAGAAGAGAGGAATAAGATGTTTGGTGGTGCCCAAATGAGCTTGATGTCACTTGTATTTGTAGGCTTCCAAGGGTGTCCATTTTCCTATTAGGGTTGAAATGTCCTTTTGCGCACACGTGGGATTTTCTTCAAAAGTACACTTTCCCTTATACAAATTGATTGCTTCAATAGTCAAAATTGGTCCTCTCAAAAAGAGGAATCTAGTCCCATGGTTGGAATTTGTCTTTGAGCTTCCAAATTAACATACATCAACTATAAAAATCTATGTTACAAGGTTTCCTTTCATAGTTATGATTGCACCATTCAAGCATAAACTTTTGCATTTTTGTTAAGTTTCCCCTTGCCAAACAAAAAATGCAATTCCACTTCCCTGCACGAGTAAATCCATTCAATGTCCATTTTTTTATCCTACTACATAATTCAATCAATATTTAGTTACCTACCAATTCAATCAACCAAATAACTCTTTTCTATATTGGTCATACTATAAAACAAACCAATTGGTGAGATCTCCAATAAATAATCCATATAGATTTGATTTCTATTTTATCCTTCAAGACTAAGCCATAAAGGATTGTTTTGCTCATTTCAGGGTCTACTGAAATTTCCTTTTGAGTTACATGTTTTCACTCTTGATTTTAGCCTTGAGCAATTTCACACTTAGCCATTTCTTTGTAAATATGACATTTTTTGCATCCTTTCTACACTATTCTTGGGTGCCTTCCTATTTTCCTAGTTTCTTAGGGTAACTGAAAAGCCATTGTTATGGTTATTTTCAATATGGTAGTCTCTAATTGATTCACTTGCTTTGTTATTTATGTGATTAATTTTCTCTTAATTGAAAATTATTGTAATATTCCATCATGTCTTACAGTAATATCACGTATCTAGTAGGTCTTTCACATATGTGACCATCCACTTATTCCTAAGGTATCCTTTAGTCAACCAATTCTCTTGGTCACAAACTTATTTTCCTAGCATCCAATATATACATTTATAAGGGAATTACCAATAATCCCTTATTTAAGCAAGTTTGAATCTGAGGCTTCCTCTTCAATTTCTCGGTATGGCATTATGGACTATTTTTTTAGGTAAAAACGTCATTTGTTACTACCTTCTTTTACAGGTAAGGAGAGGATACCCATGGTCATGGTTTATTTTTTCAACTTTTAATATTTTAAGTTTTGTATACTCAACCCAGAGCACACTACTAATTTCAGGTTTCAACCCTTCTTACATGGTTGTATTAGTCCAATGAATCTATAAAGTATGTGTGCGCAATTCAGTTTAGAGGTAAATTGTACATAAGAATACTTTGTATTTTCTATTTATAATTTAATTTCTTGCTCTTGCATTCTCATATTATAATTTGAATATAGTCATGGATATATTTCTTGCAAAGCATCCCAATTTTTGTTAGTAAATTCTTCCTTTTCAAAACATATTCAATGTAATATATAGAATTTCCTTTGATCGATACCTTGTATTGAATAATAATTAAGGTTCTTGTACCATTAAATTGCTCAATGTCCATCTTTGCATCGGCTTACCGGCCAATAAGGCTTACCCAAACCTTTTTATCCAATTTAAATATTACTTATATGATATTATCCAGAATTTTTCATCTCATTGTGCATATCTCTCAACATAATAGTAGTGCTTTTTATAATTTATATGTGATTCATAATTTTACTTGTATACCTTTTTAATTACGTACTAAGTCATTTGGATTCCTTTCACCAGTTTTTCGTTGTTTTTAGACAACTTCATCATACAGTCTGAAACAACTAATTCCACAATGTTTATCTTACTTTTACACTTCTAATAATGTGGTTTCCTCTTTAGTAATATATGTTTTTAAGACTCACTTTCCAATAAGGAATGGAAATGTAAATATTTATACTTAACATAATGTAGTTAATAAGTACCTATTATATGTTGTTATGAAACCAGCTCACAAAAAGATAAAAAAGATAGATGAACGCCTTAGAATTCAGCCTCTTTGAGGGGGAAACCTCCTTTACATTACATAAATGAACAATTCTTTGTTGATACAAATGAAAAGACCTCCTTTCTATATATAGGAGTCTAAGGGGTCATAATATAATCAGAGTTGACATAACAATAATAATGTAAGGGCACAATAACAACAATAGTGGGCTTCTATGGGGCACAATAATAAAAATATGGG